>JAAEAF010002042.1:0-34942 GCA_011037195.1 Triatoma infestans
AGTGCGGAGCGCGTGTAGTAAATCGGTAAAGTAGTGAGCCTGGGTTAGGCGAACTAGGGTGAGCTCCGACTGCATGAGCTCGTCAGTGGTCAATGGGACGCGGAGAGGCCCGCGATCATGAAAATCGAGTCGAGTAATGCGAGTGAACCGAAGGATCCAGGCGAAAACTCGCTTAAGTAGGGTGAAAGAACTGAATCTACGTAGGGATTCCAGCAATGTGTCTGGGGAGGGGTCGATGATGCTCGCACGGTGCAGGGTAGCTATTAAATTAGTAGCTTCAATAACAGAGGTAGGTTCAGGGTGCGTTACTGCAAACGGAGGGGGCCAGAACGCCTTGGATAAGGTCAAAAAAGAGGGGCCATGGAGCCACAAGGCCTGGGTTTCCTTCTTAGTGAAATTAGCGGGGGGTATTGCCCTAGTAGCTAAATCAGCAGGGTTCTGTGAAGTGGGCACGTAAGCCCAGTGAGAGTCTGGCACCAATTCCTGAACCAGAGACACTCGGTTGGCCACAAAGGTATGTAGGCAATGAGGGGGGGTGTGAAGCCAGTGAAGGACATCACGGGAGTCCGAGTAAAATCGGGGACGACTGGACACACCAGAGAGGGCGGAAACGCCTGAGGCAACATACAGCCTGCTGAGTAAAACCGCAGCACACAATTCGAGTCTAGGAATTGACAGAGTTTTGAGAGGGGCAACGCGCGATTTAGCTATCCATAAGGTGGGGTAGACATGAGCGTCTTGGCGAAAAATTAAGTAAATAGAAGCGGCATAGGCCTGGGCCGAGGCATCGCAAAATCCAACCACCTCAATAGGGAAGGACGCTGAGTGGGGTACATAACGGGGAATGCAAATGTCAGTCACTAAAGGTAACTGGCGGATAATGGTTAGCGCGTTGCCAAGTAACGGCTCGTACAGGGTTCATCCCAGGGCAACTGGGCGACCCATAGCTGTTGCAATAAAATTTTTAAAGTGGAGGTTACAGGTGCCAGGTAACCTAGCGGGTCAAACACTCGCGCAAGGTACGATAAAATGGAACGTTTAGTGAGATCGCCATAAAAGGGGCATAGAGAAAATCTTAACACGTCCGAGTTAGGGTCCCATAGGATGCCCAAAATTGGAAAGGCGTGTTCGCCGGAGTCAAATGGAATGGCACAACACTCGGGTTGATTTCGCCACTTGGCCAATAAAGCAGGAGAATTTGAGGCCCATTTCTTGAGTCTAAACCCGCCCTCAATGAGTAGCTCTTCGAGCTGCTGGCGAAGTAACAAAGCTGTAGGGGCGTCCGGGGCTCCGGTGATCACATCATCGACGTAGGTGCATGTTTTAATGGCATTGGAAGCTAAGGGGTACGTTCCCCCATGGTCTTGAACGAGCTGTAACAAAACACGTTGGGCCAAAAGGGCGGATGGCGTTAAGCCATATGTTACGGTATTTAATTCCATTTCCTTGACCTCGCCTTTGGGGTCGGGGCGACACATAATGTGCTGGTGACATCGGTCTTGCGGGCGTATAAGAACCTGGCAGTACATTTTTTCAATGTCAGCCGTGAGGGCAATAGGGTTAAGCCTAAAAGAGAGTAGTATCGAACAAATGTCGCGCTGGAGCTTTGGGCCAGGTAGTAGGCGGTCGTTGAGTGACAGATAATTAATGTCCGTGGCGGAGGCGTTGAACACCACTCGCACACGAGCGGAGTCGGAGGGGCCCTTGGTCACCACATGATGAGGAATAATGTAGTCCACGAAAGTGTCAGCCTCAGTCATATGGTTCAACCGTAGGTATTCCTGCATAAATTTAGAATATTCTGTATGAAGTGTGGGTTTACTCCGTAACCGGCGCTCCAAATTATTTAGTGAGGTCCGTGGAGGAATGGCGTTAACGGCTAACGGGGGGCTTCCCTGCTTGAAGGGAAGTGCGACTATGTAACGACCCTCAGCGTCACGGGAGTGAGTTTCAAGGAAGTGCTGTTCCACCCAGGCATCGGCAGGGTCAACATTACGATTATAGGGGACCTCTTCGATCTCCCAGAATTTCTGGAGTTGGCCAGCCAGATCGCAGGAAACATGGAGAGAAGTTAGGCGTATGTCAGGTTGCGCGGAGGCAAGGGCGCCTAGTATGACAATTCCGAAGTGAGTGGGAATGGCGGATAGGCCCTCCATATTCTGCACCGGGTCGCCTTGACATAACAGAAGTGGGAAGACTTCAGCTCCTAGGAGCATGTCCACGGGAGCGGGAGTTCCAAAATGCGGGTCCGCGAGAGGTAAGTGCGAGTACCGTTGAAGTAGCGACTGAGGTATAGAATGCGTGGGTAAGGAAGCTGCTATAGAAGGCAGCACTAACGCGTGTACAGGGAGTTTAAAATTCTTAACGCGTGACTGAAGAGTGCAATTAATGAGTCCGGAGGCGGAAACCGGCGCGTTGCCAACCCCGGTGACCTGAGCGCGTGTAGCGGCAGTGTGCAGTCCTAAAAAGGCCACACAAGACTGGGATATAGCAGAAATCTGTGAACCCGGGTCCAAGACAGCTCGGATAACGTGTGAATTTCCCCAAGCGTCGGAGATGCTGGCGTTGAGGGTGCCCAACAATACCTGCGGCATACCAGTGTCATTGGCACTGAAAAAGCATGCCTGCTCGGGTTCTGCTGGTTTTACAGTGGGGGAAGGCGCTGCGGGTAGTGGAGCCTCAGGGGCTGAAGGGCGTTGAGAAGTGGGTGTGGGTTCGGAGTGCAGCAGGGTGTGATGCCGGTTAGACTGGCACACACGGCATAAAAATCGGGACTGACACTGAGAGCGTAAATGATTGCCTAGACAGTTGAAACAACGCCTTTTAGTACGAAGAAAGTCATATTTGCGGTCCAGAGATAAATTGGCAAACTGAGGGCAGACAGACAATACGTGTGGTGCGCGACATAAAATACAAACACTTGGAGGTGATTTGGAACGGCTCTCCGTACGGGGTTTCACTTGAGTAGGGTTTGAGTTGAGCATAAAAATGCTACGCGAGGGTGTTTTAACTTCTTTAGCAAACTGGGAACTACGAGTAGAGGGTGTAGGGCGAGGAGACAGTTCCATGGTTTGCACCTGCTGAACTACAAAGTCAATAAGGTTTTGGAATGTGGGTATTCCTGAAGTGGCCATTCGATCTTCGAACTTACGGGTAATGTCTGCATTTAAATTTCGAAGCGCTAGGGAGAATAATAAAAAATCAGTTAAATCGTCCAAATTCATGGCCTTAAGGGCACTAACTGAGTTTCTATGTGTGTTAAGGAAGTCCTTCAAATGGGACAGAGAAGATGAGGATTGTTTTTTAAAGAGGTCGAGTTTTGAAAAATACATGGAAGCTATTCTACGTGGATTGGCATACCGAGATATCAGAGCTTGGTATGCTACCTGATAATTTTCGCCAGTTAATGGTAAGCCAGAAATGACAGAGGCGGCTTCGCCTTTCAGAGCGGTTTTAAGATATTGGAAACGCTGGGTGTCATTAATGCCTGGAGCTTGGTGTATCAATGACGTAAATAACGAGAAGAATTCCGGCCAAGCTTGTACATTTCCGTCAAACTGGGGGATCCGGATTTTCTCCAGCGGGTTGAAATGGCTAGTGGAAGCGCCTTGAGGTGTGGAAACAGTGGCCGAAGGAGGCGCAGGCTCTTGCTTTTTAAGAGCTAAGTAGAGACATTCGATTTGGATTGTCAAATCACGAAATGAGTTCCGAACTTGGCGCGTTTCGATTTGATCCTCCTTCTTTAAGACGACATTGAGGTCTAATAATTTCGACTGAACAATCTTAAATTCCCGAGCGAGCGGTTCCAACCGGGAGACATATGCTTGAAGAGCTGTTAGTTGTGAAATATCAAAATCTTTGACGATTTGGTATATGGATGACGCATCAGCGAAAATGTCCTCCCGCTCCGCCACCAAACGCTGAGCCGACTGCAGTACTTGGGAGTAATCGCGGGACAATTCGCTTTTGACCGATACTTGTTCCTTAGGCATTCTGGAAGGGTTAGGATGGATGAGGGTTGAACAATGCGAGGAACTAATGGAGTTGAATTAGCAAATTCAATTCGAGTCAGAATGGAAATTGATTTGAACTGGGGAATTTTAAATAGAAATCATAAACTGTAGCGGTATCCAAATACATTTTAAAATTGAAGAGTTACAGCTGAAAAAAAAAATAAAATTAAACTACGAAGTGTTAATGTGCGAGGAGCAAATTCCTTCAACACAAGTACCGGAGAAGTTAATAATTTAAACGGTGCTACTTTAATAATTCGGGAGTTAAAGAACAATCAAAAGTCAACCACTTAATATTGTTCTCAATTAGAATAAAATAAATAGTTCAAAGAAATTAACTGTAATTAAATTACGTAAAAATAATCCACAATAGTGAACAGAATAAGAAAACAAAATGAGTTTAAAATGTCCAGCTGTTTATAGACGATGAAGTTTTAATAAGATTAAGGGGAATTTAAACGTGTTTACGGAAATTATCAATTGGTAAACAAGAAAATATATCTGTTGGTAAACAAACGAGTAGGTGTGCGCTCGACCTGCGCTCGTGTGTGAGACGTGGGAATTAACGTGTATGAGTTGTTAGCAAAGCTCACTAGATAGCAGTGTAGGAGGGTGAAATTTGAAGTTCGCGGCTTTTTTATGGAGATCGTACCAACGCGCCCAAAGTTGAGAGCGGCTTCAAAAATCAAACCAGTGAAGAATAATTGAATTTGTACTTTACACCCTCTTCTACTTTGCACACAGGAAATCAACAAATAACTCTATTTTTAGACCAAACTTGTACTCAACTTTGCAAGATTTGTCGTTTTTAAGACTTTACAATTTACTTATGAATAAAACTTTAATTATGTGAATTTCGAATTTCTGGATTGAAATTTGAAAATTAATGAGTAGAATTGTTGAAAATGACAATAGGGTAATTACTCAAATTGTTTCGAGTAAATTTAATTGAGATTACTTCCGTTTCAATAAATTTGGGTATAATTTAATTTAAATTGGGTTCAAAATTTGCAAAATTAGACTTCTGGGATTTTCGTATTCTACAAAATTATACAAAACCGTAGGAAATCCGGTTCGGTATGACCATTTATGTTTAATATCGGGTCTACAAAACAGGGGGTGGACTGTATGTATTGTCTCCTGGCGTAACCAGGAGTTCCAAAGGGGGGTCTCGACAAGTCTGTATAATATGAGAAAAAGGTTGTGAGCACTCACCTTGCAAATCTTCTAAGCTGGCACGTACGGGGCAGCGTATACCTGTTCAAACAGAGCAAATAGATCGATCTACAAGTCAGAATGAACCTTAAATATACCTGTCGCCCTGGAAGAAGCTGCAGGCAGGCGTCCTTGAGGTAATCCCAGATGAAATATAATGTACTACAAATGAGTTTAACTGTAATAGCTAACACTGAATTTGGAGGGTCCACAAATTCCACTAAAATTAACTGGGTGCTTATCTAAGCCGGGTGTCGGAATAAAACTCTACTCAATCACAGCGGGTCCGACATACAAAACAAAACTTATCAGCGGGTTGTTACTCTTAAAACAGAACTACATTCACTGGGTGATAGTACGACTAGCACTTATCTAAACGGGTGTAACATTCAAAAAAGAGAAGTTCCCGCTTGGCGGCGCGGAGAGCGGGCGCGCCCGTAAAGTGGCGCAGCCGAACGGGGAAGTTCGTAAACACCTTGTATAGGGACGCGCTCGGAACTCAAGTATAACTGCTGCTGTAAAATGATACTGATAGAATAATGTGGCTACTGGTATAATGATGATGATATAATGATCCCCTCTTCCAGTGGAGTGAAGTTTATATTAGTCTTACACACACTGCCAAGTGTGTAAGTAAGTTCTCACACTAAGACATCTCTAGTAGCGTGGGACCTTGTGCGACCTTGGTTAGGTCGGCGACCAGTGATTCAGGTCACTGGCCAGATTTGGTCGCCCTTCGGCGTCTTTCAAAGACCAGTTGGCTTCTGTTCAATAGACAAGGCTTTATCGGTGCTTGTCTTTGATACCTTTGTATTGAAAATGCAGCAGCCGGCTGTGGGGCCACTAGTTATAAAATTATTCTTTTTTTTTTGTTATATTTTGTGAAGGCTTTGACATTGCTATGTCATTACATGACCAATCACTTCTATTTTGTGTATGTAACAAAATATCCCAAAAACGAAATATCACAGGCAGCAAAAACTTGATTACCAATCATAATACATGTGTTTTAGGTATCACACCGCGTGTGACAATGAGGTTTTCGTCAAACTCCATCAACAGGAAGTGCGATTTTACTTTCACGTTTTTCTCGTATAATAATTTTTTTTAAACTTTGTGTACTATCTATGTACATAACAACTATTAATCAATTTTCCCCTAGATATCTGATTTTTTTCGGGTTTTGAGTGTACAATAGCGTTAAGCTTTCTTTCCTCTAAAGTATCAATTTAGTATAATACGAGGGTGGTTTGAAAAGTTCTCGGAATCACCGCTAGATGTCAGTGCTAGAGCAACGAGGTTCCCGCGCAATAATCACACATCCTTTGTGAGTGAACACGTGGCGCGTCAGTGCTCTTGCTGCAGGAGAGTGGTAGTGACGACTCTTTGTTGTTGTTCCCGCGTAGTGATTTGTGACAATGAAAAAAACTGAGATTCGAGCAGTGATTAAGTACTTTGTAAAGAAAGGTATGAAAGCAAAGGAAATTCATGCCGACTTTCAGAACACACTGGGGGACTCTGCTCCTTCATATTCAACTGTTGCCAAGTGGACCAGCGAGTTTAAATTTGGTCGGGAGAGCTTAGATGATGATCCGCGTAGTGGACGGCCAAAAAGTGCTACGACCCCAGAATTTATCGCAAAAGTGCATAAAATGGTCATGGAGGATCGTCGACTGAAAGTGCGAGAGATTGCTGAAGCTATAGGGATGTCATCTGAACGGGTATATCACATTTTAACCGAAGAATTAGGAATGAAAAAATTATCGGCAAGATGGGTGCCGCGGCTCTTGACATTGGACCATAAACGCACCAGATTGGAAATGTCCGAACAAAGTCTGGCCCGTTTTCAGCGCAACCAACAAGATTTTTTGCGCCGGTTTGTGACTACAGATGAAACTTGGGTCCACTACTATACCCCAGAGACAAAACAGCAGTCAAAGCAGTGGAAACATGCTGAGTCACCACCACCAAAGAAAGCAAAGGCAGTACGTTCGGCCGGAAAGGTCATGGCCTCAGTTTTCTGGGATGCAAAAGGCATTCTGCTGATAGATTATCTTCCTACTGGCCAAACAATTACGGGGCAATACTATGCAAACCTCCTAGACCAACTACAGGAAAAGATACGCGAAAAAAGGCCTGGTTTGGCAAGGAAGAAAGTCATCTTTCATCAGGACAACGCCCGCCCGCACACAAGTGTTATTGCCATGGCAAACTTCATGAACTGAGGTACGAATTGTTGCCACATCCACCTTATTCACCTGATTTGGCACCATCAGACTTTCATCTCTTCCCCAAGCTGAAAATTTTCCTCGGTGGACGGAGATTTCCCTACAACGGAAGAACTGACAGCCGAATTGGAGAGGTACTTTGCAGGCCTGGAGGAATCTCGTGTTCGAGATGGGATAAAGGCATTGGAACATCGTGGACCAAATGTATTAGTCTACAGGGAGACTATGTTGAAAAATAAAAGCAGTTCCACCGAGGTAAGACACTTCTTTCTAGTACATTCCGAGAACTTTTCAAACCACCCACGTATATGATTCTATCATTGTATAACATTAATATACATTGAAATATTTTGTAGGATTTGAAATTTGAAGAAAATCGGGTTAAAACGCAAGTGCGACTTTAAGGAATCATTTTTTTTTTTTCTTGAGAATTATTTTCTTTAAGCCTGGACTGCCAACGCCAAAGAAACATATCACTTCTATTTGTAACATTTTTCTGAGAAAAATCATTATTTCTTAAATTCTATTTAAAATAGAATTTTTGGCATAGATTTGAAAATGATTAGTTGAATGTTATTGGCATTTTCTTCTGCACTACAATGTAATCAATCACATCATCTTTGGCCACCTCTCAGCTACTCATCCGCATCAAGGTGGCCTTAACATTTTAATATCCTTGTTTTAACGGAAAATAAAACGTATTGTAACACGTCTTTGGATTTCCGCTTTAGCACTGTCTTAAATTAGAGATCATTTAAGCTTCTTTTCCAGAAATCAGTTTTTAAGACTAAAGGACTACTTTTCATTCTCTTATTCAGGCTTCAAACTTCTGCCGCTTAGAGAATACAGATTCTACGAAAATATTATAAAACATCTTTTTAATCTCGCATTTGGATTGATTTCCACTTGAAATTTTTGGATAACCAATTGTGATGAACCAATTGCTAATAATCTTAGGTATTTAAACTCTCTACACGGATATAACTGCAAGTATCCACAATCAAGTATGGAGGAGAAGATTTGTCAATTGCCATGTACCGCCTTTTGGACTTACTGACCTCCAAGATGCTACAAGTATGCTGCAAGCAACTGCCTCATCATATATGTTAGATAACTTCGTCGGCTCCAGTAATAATAATAACTTGATCGTCAGCCAACTGCAAACCTATACAGGGTTTTTTTCGCCCACTTTTTACTCCCATTTGAGGATATTTTCTCTTCCATTCAGAGTGGACCACACCATGATAAGGAAATTAAAGAAAACGGGCTAGACACAGCAACTTTTGACACATCATTTATGTAATTACAAAAATCACCTTGGGGTGAAATCACCTGGCAGACTTATTGTTTAAATTATACTGGGTCTATTGAATTATTATTTACCTTACAATAATTTCATCAAAATAATGAAAGCTAATAATAAACTAACTACTGATAGTAGATAACTATCGATAGAACTGAGCCAATATTTAAACATGGGATAATTAAAAGTTATAAGTGTACATTAGAATGGGTAGATTATGGTGACTAGTTGGCCGGTTTCTTTTTAAAGGGACCGTCTAAATGTGTGCGTGTGTAGCTCTGGGTGAGTAAACTAGGGGAGTAGTTACTGTGCTGAGGGTGTGTTAGAGAGGGGTGAACATGCGTTGAGCCTGCGCATTACATTAGCCGAGTTTCGAACGAACACAGCCCAACATAACTGCCAAACCCCTGTTCTGGGTTAGTGCAGACTGACAAGAGCTAGAATAAATATAATATACTGCATTCAGCCAACAAAAAAATGAGGCACTTAATTTTTTTATCATTAATTAATAACATTTATTGTAACAATCTATTTTTAATACAATTCGCTAGCTAAATAAAATCTTGTAGTGTTAATTTCTACTCTAACTCTTGATTTGGATTGCTGGAAAAAAATGATAAATAATGAAATAATTAATTTTTTTTCCAGACTTTTAATAACTTTTTTAATTTTTCTCACTTCCTAGTAATTGGTACTGTGCGTGACCTTCAGCATAATTCTAAACTATTTAAGTTTTGTTGGGGATTGACCCCGATGAAGCTTGTGTTGACCAGGTATGATCTATTTATGTCCTAGGATGAATCAATATGTAAAATGAACGGTTACCATCAAATAATTATATTTGTATATTATTTAAAGGGCTACTTAAAATGGTTAGCATTCGGTTTTTTTTATACAAACTTTATCATTTACAATATGTCTATTTATAGTTGTTCTGGTTGGTTCCGCAAAGTGGAAAGCATCAGAGATATTTTCCTTGATAGCCTGCTTCTTTTTGTGATCATCGACCGGTTTCGGGCGTTCGCCTATCATCAGGATGTTTTTTTGTCAAACAGTGTGTTAACATAGACTTACTCAGAGCAAATTTCTTAAGTTAAAATATAAAGTATAGGGTAAAGCTCGGAGAGACGACGCACACTTCAAAGTTATACCCTGTATCAAAATATAGAAGATATATTAAAGAGGTAATTCTTATAAAACATATGTCAACTGCTATTATCTGCAAAAAAAATGTTATTTATCAAAATAAAGACATTCTCATTTATTCCAAAAACAAAATACAAATACACTACATTTGGCCGTCTCTCCTAGTATGGTATGATGACGCACCATAGGTAGTAGACCTCTCCTCTGTGAATATAACATGGCTGATCGACATGAAACTTGGTAAACACTATATCTACGAGTCCAACTTTAACGACAGCTGGAAATCTTTCATTTCAATTGCAATTAATATAGTATATTAAAAAATAAATAAATTTACTAAGGGTTATGAAAACACACGCTGATGCGTATAAATGTTTTTTTAGAACAAAGAAGGACACACAAAAGAACTGAAGAATTTTGCAATATGTTCGCTTCTGATCACTCTACTCCTCGACTACCTTCCATGACACCACGTGGTAGCAAACAAGAGAAGTAAAACCTGCGTCTTCTCTCCTAGCTTTACCCTATGTAATATAATATAAATTATATATACAAATATAAATAAATTATTATAAATTAATTCCTTTAATTTCCGTTGAAACAAGGATATCCAAGATTTTATGGCCACCTTGATGTGGGTGAGTGATTGAGAGGTGGCCTAAGAGGATATGATTACATTGTAGTGCAGAAGAAAGCGCCAAATAACATTCAACCAACTATTTTCAAATTTACGCCACAAACTTCGCAGAACTAACTGAAATCTTTTTTGTTTTTTCGTAAAAAGAAAATAATAATAGAATAGAACTTGTTCGAAGTGTATCAACTAAATTTGCTCTATGCAAGTCTATGTTATCACACTGTTTTGACAAAAAAAAAAACATCCTGATGATGGGCGATCGCCCAAAACCGGTCTCGATGACCACAAAAAAAAGAAGCAGGCTATTACGGAAAAAAATATCTCTGATATCTATTCATAAGTTATCATTTAAAATTATGGCAGACAATTGTGAGCATGGACTTGAAGTGTGAAGCACTCTCTACTTCGAGACTTGAGGATTATGGCTAAATTTATAATGGTAAAATTTACATATAAAGAGTTCTTCACATGTTATAAAAACCTAAGTAATTTACTGCATCTATAATCTCCATGAAAATGAAGACATTTAAAATTGAATTTCTGCCGAACTATTCGCAATATTCCAATGCTAAATATACATTGATACAATAGACCAATCTCTAGTCCTAATCCTCTCAGACAGTAAGAGCGTCCTCGAAAAATTCAAAGACCCCCGGAAATAACGCTTCCTCCCTAATTCTGGAAACAGTCCAATTAATAATCAACATTTTACAGAAAGGTAAATCAATTCAATTTAATCTGGGTGAAGGGACATATATAGGCTTGATTGGAAATGAAATCGCTGATGTTAAGGCAAAGGAAGCCATAACAAGACAAGAGGATCTCCAAACTCTCACCTTTAACATCAGACATAAAATTATTATTTAAAAGCTGCTAGTTACAGTGAATGGGAGAAGGAGGTATAGCTTGTCAAAACAAACAGTCGAAAGGCCGGTTTTGTACATCTATACAGCCTTATATCCCCAAAATCACTTTGTTTCCTCAAATACACTAATTTCAATAGAAGATTCCATAGCACAATTACCCGACTACGACTTAACCATAATTATTCACCTCAACACCTAGCCAAAATTGGTATAAACGTAGATCCAAATTGTTCTTGCTCCCCAAATACTATAGCAGATACCAACCACTTAATATTATAATGTCCCAAAAACAATAAAGGAAGGGATCAACTGTGGGAGGCTGTCCTAACAAAGGGATGCTCTCTCCCCGCAAATCGCAAATTTGAACACCATCTTGTCATTTGATGATGGTAGGATGTGATGTGATAGCGATAGCAAGAAAAAAAAGAAGAGATAATTTTTAAATAAATCTAAAAGTTACAACTAGTGGTTGGAAA
Organism: Triatoma infestans; assembly: GCA_011037195.1. Lineage (NCBI taxonomy): Eukaryota > Metazoa > Arthropoda > Insecta > Hemiptera > Reduviidae > Triatoma > Triatoma infestans. The sequence goes on from JAAEAF010002042.1 coordinate 11,885, forward strand.
TTGGAAAAGGGTCCAGCCAGCCGCTACCTGCAGGTCATGAACCGCGGCAAACCCTTTGTATTTCTTTCAAAAAGGGCCAATATACAGTCAAGAGATAATACCTTACTGGCCTACCTGGCCCACCATCTGTTAACAAAGCGTCACCACCCCGGCCAAATCAACCCTTTTTAACTACTGACTTCCCCTAGGGTCAATATACCACAAGAGATGTCTTAGTGTTACACGTACTTACACATCAGCGTCGATGTGTGAGTGATGCAAATATAACACGTCGCCCCACTAGAGGAGGGATTCAGTTCGATTCAGGCATCCAACGTCTACATCAGTTTTCAGATCAGAAGCACCATCTCACATCGCGAGCGCGTCCCTATTTAAGGTTTTAACGCTTTACTAACTTCTTTAATATTTTATATTCATTTTATAATTCTTATAGTTATTTACTATTGTGCATCTTAGTTTTTCTATTTTATGTCTCTTTAAATTATTTGTTAAAATATAGTATATTTTTATAAATCAGTAGTACGCATTTCGAATACCAACTCTCTAATCTCTTACCCTAATTAACAATCTCGTACTCTTACTTATCACTTCAACTTCCGGTATCAATAAAACGATACCAATACAAGGATTTACACGGAAATATATGACTTTATTAAAAATAACAATCTGAAACTCTAAAAGTACCATTAACAACTTAAAACACACTAAAACGAAAAACAAGTAAATGAAATAAAATAACCAGGACATAACAAAAGAAAACCCAATGTTTACACCCCTCAATAACACTTACAAACTGGCTGTTTTGCTTAAGTTCAAGAGGCAAAAAAAAAAAAAATTGAATTTAGAGGAGTTTGGGGGGAAATATCTGTCAGTAGTTTAAACTTAAATTAGAGTATGAGAAATTCGTTTAAGCGATTCGTCGCATCAAACTTTTTTCTTTCTTAAATGTATTTACACAACTATGTCGTCGCTTAGATCGCCGGGGAAAAAAAATATTACTTACTCTTTACTTAAATTAGATTACTAATCGCAGATTAATGAATGAAATAAATGATAAAAAAAAAAAGCAAATGAAAACAATAATTGAGTCAGTTATATGTAAAATAGAAACTAGAAACTAAATCTGACGAAAATTTGATATCGTTCAAATAATCTAAGCGACTTCTAATATTTATTTTGTAATAACTTTTATATCAACAATTCCTATCTACTTTCCATACTTGAGAATAAATTTCCACAGTTTAATCATTTCTATACTGATGGCTCCAAAAGTAGTGAAAGAGTTGGATGTTCAATTTATGATCCCCAGTCTAACTCCTGCACTCAGTACAAACTTAACAGTAATGCTTCAATATATATACAGCTGCGGCACTCCATTGTTTTAACCGATAGTAAATGCGTAATCCAAAAGCTTAAAAACCCGTCCTTCCTTGTATTCTAGACTCCTTAAATCTGCTCTACAAACTACTTAGTAATGGTAAATCAGTATTCCTGATATGGGTTGACCTCTCGGTCATTGTGGATTGGCAGGGAATGAGAAAGCTAATGCCGGAGCCAAAGAGGGAGCTCGTTCCGAATTACCACCGTTCAATCTTCTTGCATCCTCAGATGCAAAGATTCACTACAAGAAAATTTGTTAAAGAAAATGGGAACAGAACTACACTAATTTTGTACGAAAGGTAAATTCTATTCCTCCATTCAATCCTTCATCCCTATAAAGAAGCCATGGTACGACAGGTATTCAAAAAATAGAAATTTTTATAGCACCATATGCAGACTTGAGATTTAATCACAATTACTCTCCACAGCATTTGTCCCGTATCGGAATACAAATTAATTCTATATGTACTTGCGATACTGTATCTATAGCCACTTCAAACCATTTAATCTTAGCCTGCAACAAATATACGTACGGTAAAGACGAAACTGTGGCAAGCAATATACAAAACAAACTGTCCTCTACCAGCCAACTTTCTTACTATTCTGTCACTTCCACTTCACACTGACATCTACTTAGACTTATACAAATACATTAGGTCTAACAAGATTACAATTTAATAAATATCAAAACTTCCAACGATACTTCACCGTGCTATTTTATTTTATTTAATTTTTTTCAATTTTCACTGTGAGTTCACTGACGTGTATGACAGCAGTGGGGTTTACGAGTTGAAATGCCCGGACTGTGACAACATTTACGTGGGGCAGACCGGCAGAAAAATCAAGGAACGATTTACCGAACATATCAGATCATACAAGTTCAACAAAGTTGACTCAAATTATGCCAATCACCTAAACACTAACAAACACAAACCGGATGACATCACGACCACGATGAAGCTAATACATTCTGGCCATAAATGACGACGACTTGACATAATAGAACAACTCAAAATATATATAAACACAAGACACAAAACTTAATAAACGAACAGGCAAAATTTGCCAGTGAACCATTATTCAAAACAATCTTCCCACAATAGCAACAGATATGCAATTACCATTGCAAACATTATACATGCACCAAATAGTTGTTACACAGATTTTAGTTTTAGGTTTAGTTTTAAATCTATTAGTTATATATATATTTTTTTAAAAAAGTGTGCATATTTGGATGATGTATGTGAATGTTGTGTAAAAAGGTGATATATTGAGTGGAATACATAATAAAAAACTTGAATTATAAAAAACCATATTTAAGTATTTAGGTTTTAAATGATGTTAGTTTAAATCGTTATTTAATTAAATTTAAATTTATTTTATATATTTTATATTTTATTTTGATTAGTTAATTGTAAAGTAAATCTCCCTCCAACAACCGAGTTTAAAAATTAGCCCCCTCCACGTGTTTTGTTTCCATTGTAAGAAAAATTTGCCCTTTAACAACCCAAACACATGTTTTCCCACTCAGCTGACCAATACCCTTTGACCTAGTTTTAAATATAGTTAAAAAAACGCCAGTCAGTGTGAAAACTAACTTTGCTCTGTGCAAGTCTGTTTTATCACACACTGTCTGAAAAGCGCATTCTGAAGATGGGCGAACGCCCGAAACCGGTCTATTGACCACAAAATGAAGCAGGCTACCACGGAAAATGTCTCTGATGACTTTTTTTAATTTTGTTACACGCCTTATATAAAACCATATAAATCAAAATGTTGGCTAATATGCTCAGTACATTAAGGCCACTGCAATGTGAAACCTTCACAACACATAACAAAGAAAGAATAATTTATAACTAGTGGCCTAGCCGGCTGCTGTCTTCAAGAAAAGCCCGCGGCCAAACAAACAAAACCAAGGGTCGATGCTTTACATCAAAGCAAGCACCGCTAAGGCTGGCCACTGACCTAAATCGTTGGTCACCACACTAACCAAGGTCGCGCACTAGGACAGATGTTTAAGATATAAACTTCGCCCCATTGGAAGAGGGGATGATTATATGATTATACTTCAGTACGTCTTCAAGATTATTATACGAGCAGCAAGTTCCGCGTCCCTATACAGGTTTTATTTATACTTATTTCCTTAGTTGTGCATCTTAGTTCATTTATTTTTATCATTCTAAATTATTAGTTATTTATCTCCTATTTATTTCTAAGTATTTCTTGTTAATAGTTACCATTACTCACGTTTAAATTATTGGTACAAATACAGTCTATTTTTATAAATTCCGTGTTAATAATTCGAGCACTAACTTCCGCCCTCTTCAAGACATCTACTACATACCTCAGGAATCACAATAAACGATTCCACTACATCTGGTGGTATCACGGTGGGATCAGATCATCCGATAAACGATTCCACTACACCACTTAGGAAAAAAAAAAAACTTTATTATCATTATTGTAATCCTTATTTTGTGTGATAATTAATGATTTGATTTGGTTTGGAATAACTGAAAATAATACTCACTTGGTGTTACTTTTATTGTCTCTTTAGGAAAGGGGAAACATTTCATAAGTCACAGCGTTTTTGTTATAATATATATCTATATATAGGAGGGGAAACAACGTATTAGTATGTGATTGGTAGGAAAGTCATTGTGCTAGTACACTACTAGACAACATATTGTCCTTTAAGAGAAAGTCTGACTGTCTGGACGAGGATGTTGGTAATAAGAAGAAAAAGGCTGAACGAAATTACACTCCTTTTATAGTGTGATTTGTCTCGATACCTTTACTTTTTTTATTCTTTGTTCTTTTTTTTTTCCTTTCCTGTCCTTTCTTTTTTTCTTTCTTTCACTTCACTTCTACTGTGTGACATCCTCTATTTATCTTCAGTTTTATCTTTCACATCACAACATCATTTTAACTTTATTTTAAGAATATAACACACTTTCTATTAATTTTTAACTAAATTCATTTCAAAATTTCGCACATGGATACTTGTATTAAAAACTAAACTCAATTCTTTTTGGTTGATTCATAGAATAGCCTTTTGATGTCCACCTATTGTAAACAAAAGTGCACTCCCTTCATGTGAAAAATATTGTATTTATCGGACTTCAGAATTTAAAACAGTAGGGTAAAGCTAGGAGAGATGACGCGATAGGAGAGAAGACGCAGGCTTTATTTCTCTTGTTTGCCACCACGTGGCATCATGGAAGTTAGTGGAAGAGTAGAGAGATCACAAGCGAACATATTGCAAAATTCTTCAGTTATTTTGTGTGTTCTTCTGTGTTTTAAAAAAACATTTATACGCATCAGCGTGTGTTTTCATAACCCTTAGTAAATTTATTTATTTTTTAATATACTATATTATTGCAATTGAAATGAAAGATTTCCTGTTGTCGTTAAAGTTGGACTCACAGACATAGTGTTTACCAAGTTTCATGTCGATCAAACATGTTACCTTCACAGAGGAGAGGTCTCCTACCTATGGTGCGTCATCATACCATAGTAGGAGAGACGGCCAAATGTAGTGTATTTGTATTTTGTTTCTGGAATAAATAAGTTTGTCTTTATTTTGATAAATAACTATATTTTTTTTGTAGATAATAGTAGTTGTCATATGTTTTATAGGCATTACATCTTTAATATATCTCTTATATTTTGATGCAGGGCATAACTTTGAAATGTGCGTCATCTCTCCTAGCTTTACCCTATATTGTAACTTAGTTTCACACATAAAGTTTACTCTGTGCGAGACTGTGTTGCCACACTGTCCAAAAAAACGCATCCTGAAGATGGGCGAACGCCCGAAACCGGTCGATGACCTCAAAATGAAGCAGGCTACCACGGAAAATGTCTCTGATGCTTTCCAGCTCTGCGGAACCAACCACCACAACAAATATGTTTAGTTTTGTCTATTAGTGTCTAACAAAATGTTGATTCCAAAGAGGATTCAGTTGAAGACTTGGATTTTCTGAAGATTGAGCCTACAGTTGTAGTACATAAGTCCACTTCTCTTTCAAGTTGCCCTCGGATCTACTGGCTTAGTCGCAGTTGTAGTTTATTACGTTTACTTCCTGTTGTTTTAGTTTCGTATATGGGTTCCCATGTAAGTCGTTTGTGTTATACATACCAAAAGAGCAAACCTACTTAGTAGGAGAAAGGAATATTATATTAAATCTGAAATGAAGATAAGAGACACGTTGCAGAATATCAATTGTTTATTGACATACTGGAAAATGTTCGTCATTTCTTTTTATCTAAGAATCTGTTATGTTTAAATAGTATATCTATAGTGGTTGGAGGATGTTGTTGGTGGTAAGATTTGCATTAAAGAAAGACAGTGCCATGAGCATAAGTGCAGAGTAAGTTAAGTTAATAAGTCCATTGTAAACACAGTAAATACAATTGGAACAAGTGTACAACCGTGAGGAAACCCTAGCGTGCAAGCGAGTTGTCAAAAGCGGCTGATCCACTGTGAAAGTTAAAGGATAATCATTTTAAGGAAAAAAAACATGAATCACTAGATTACACTAGATTCTTTTGGAGAATAATACAAAATTTGGGTATTCTTCGTCTGTAAAAGAATTTGATAACAAATATGAAATTGGTGATTTAAAAAAAAATGATGCCCTGAAATATAATGAACTTTTATTTAAAATTAAAAAATGTTTCCTTTCCGAAGTTCTACTGTGATTTTCAAGATCGCCACTTAGAATTGTGCTCCAGCGATCGATCAGTTGTTGCCATCAAAGCAAACCTAATTACTAAACCTATCTTGTCTACAAAAGAGATAGTAGTACCCTCACTGGACCTTCTGATTGGATCGATACATTGTTGAAGTCCACTCATTGTTGAAATTTTTTTTTTAATGGGCATTTCTTTTGTATTATCTTTGTAGCAAACAATTGAGTAATAACAGTGTTTTTAGAAGCTTCTTGCAGATTTCTGCCCGTTCAAATTTGAGATTATTCCTTTAGCCTGCAAGTAAAATTTCTTAGGCCTTAAATTTTTACTATCTCCTACTTCGTGACAAATTTTTGTAAATACATATTTTGAGGTTACCTGCTGTGAGAATAGAAATGTTTCTAGCGAATTGATCTTGTATTTATGTGTGTTCGTTTTTGTAAACAAAATATCTCAAACATAATAAATCGCAGTAAGCTCAAACTTTCAGTTTTCAGTTTAGGTTCTATCACCGCATTTAAACGAAGATTTCGGCAAAAAAATCCATTAACCGGATGTGCGACTTTACTGTTTTTTTTTAAGTACTTTACTGAATATATTAAACTTTGTATAATTATTTACACAAATGAATTCTCTTTTATCTGAAACTTTTTCCCGGGAAAATTGATTTTTTTGGGGGGTTCTGGGGGAAACAGTAATCCTAAGCTTCCCTATAAAGTACCACTTCAATATAATATATGGTTTTATCACTTATAATATTAATATATATTAATATTTTTGTAATTCCTAGACTTACAATTATTGCAGATTACACTGAATAATTATCATCAAACATATAATTCTTACAAATGTTTATTTCCTTTCGATTTACATGAATGAAAAGAATCTAATCATTATAAAAACGATTTTTTTTTGTTTTTTTTTAAAAAAACGGCTTTGACATCCCCTCCCTCAAACACGGTTAATTTTCTCCGAAAAAGTTTCAGAGACAAAAGTGATAGGTCTCTACAAATATAGTTCTAATCTGTAACGGCAAGAGAGAGAACACAAACCCGACCGAGAGAAAACAGACTCTCTCTGGAACTCTCTGACTTAAGCAGGCTAGAGTGGGGAGAACCTGTATATAAGCCAGTGAGAGAGCTAGACATCTATCTATGTGATTCAACCATATATATCACATCGTGTCATAACTCTACTTTAACTCTTTATTCTATAAATTCATTACAAGTCCAGTGCAGTTTGTGTAGACTTATTGCCATACTATAACAGTGTCTTCATATCTCGTCTAATTAATCAAACCCAATTTCTTTCCTCATCAACTCCATCATAAATCTAATCTAGAGACTCGGGGGCCTTCTAGGAGGTTCAGCACTTAGACTTCAACTGGGCACCCCTTATAAGCGCCTCACATAAAACGCCAGGGCTGAGGCGAGTGAAATTTCTGATCCCAATTTCGTCTCCAATTTGTAGACGCCAAATTTCAGGAATCGTCTGTGAGTAAACTGCACGCACTCTCCAAGAAGGTGAAACAGTGTCTCATCCTTTTGTACACATTTCCTGCAAATTAGATCCTCAGAGAGGCCCATATTATGCATATGTTTCCTTAAAAGGCAATGCTCTGTTACTAGGGCAGTTAAGTCTCCTTAGCTCCACTTTCGTTCTGGCGAGGATATAGTTTGTGCGAGTCTTTGAGGGGCCGTCCAGGAAAATCTTAGAGTGCCTCAGCCCCCCCCGCAAAGTATAGTTAGTATACCAAAAAGAAAAACAAAAAATTATTGACGGTTTTTTTAAATTTTCAAGTATATTAGTGTACCAAATTTAATGAAACACGACGATAATTTTTTTTTTGTGGAAAAACTGCTTAGTCGGACTTTAAAAACTGCACTCCGGCTTTAAAGGATCGCATAACTCCGCTCTTTCTCCACCCTTAAATGAATTTTCCTGGAGAAATGTATTATATAAAAGTTTTTAGCTCTTTGGTGTGTAGCTGATGTAAAAAATATTTTAAAAAATCGTTTCAGCCGCTTTCCAAAATAATTTGCAAAAAAAAAACAAACTGTAAAACCTATTGAGTAAAGTGGCACTTCCGGTTCACGGATATGTGACGAAAACTTTGTCAGGTCCTCAAGTAGACTTTAAACGAGGTATCAAGTTTGAATATTCCATAATTTTCTGTTTTTAAGTTATGCTGCCCAGCAGAGACCAATTTCAATAAAACATTTTTTTCGAACTCAGGTGACCTCAAAACATATATGATAAATATGATGAATTGGCCGACGCTCTGAAAAGGAGTACAGCTCTGGAGAACTCTACTAGGGCTAAGATAGGCCTAGGCTTTTTCTGGGCAAATCGTTAATTTCTGGAGCTATTTTCATGAAAATTCACGAATAATTTTAATTTTAAAAAACAACCTTTCAGTAAAATCACGTTTCCTGTTGATGGATTTTGTCAAAAACTTTCCAAGTCAAATGCCGTCCGTGGTGGTATTTCAACAGAATATTAAATTGAGCTTTATGCAATTTTTTTGATTTTGAGATTTTTTTCACGACAGGCACTACTTCAACATTACAAAATACTGATGCGATTCTTGTCAAATATAATCTAATTTAACACTTACCAATAAACTGCTAATCTACGAAGCCATACTTAAACCTATCTGGGCCTTACGATGCTAAACTGTGGGATTCAACCAAACGATCTAATTATAATCCTATCCAAACCCTCCAATCCAAAAAAATCCTCAGCAAAATCGTTTCAGCTCCTTTTTTTTACTTTCTCTTACTCCTAGTAAGAGGAAGTATTGTAAATCGTGCCAAATTTTCGACATCGAGTTTTCACCGGAAATATCCGTTTTGAGGTCCCCTGAGTCCAAAAAAGTGGTTTTTAGCAAATGGTCTGTGTGTGTTGTGTGTGTGTGTATGTGAATGTGCGTGTGTGTGTGTGTGTGTGTGTGTGTGTGTTTGTGTGTGTGTCTGTATGTGAACAGCATAGCTCAAAAACGAAAAATCGTAGAAAGTTCAAACTTGATATTACGTTTAGGTATCACCATGGGATCTGACGGTGCGTTATGTGTCAATATTCCTCAACCGGAAGTACCACTGTACTAGTTGTTTTTTTTACGTTTTTGCATTTCCAATAAATCGCTCCAACGATTTTCTTCAAACGTTCTCTAATCACCGATCATGTTATTGGAAACAATTTCTCTAGAAAAAATTGATTTAAGGGCACTTTTGGGGAAGGGGTGGGTTAGGTTTTCATCTAAAGTGCTATTTCAGTTTATTTCACAATTCTGTCATCTAAATAATGTTAATTAGAATTAAATATGTTGTTGAAATTCCGAGTTTGAAAAAAAATCGATAACCGGAAGTGCGTTTTTACTGAAATATAATTTTCAGTTTTCTGGTATTTTCTCGAAAATGGACTACGCAATTTTTTGAAAACTATATAGAAAACAAACTTACAACAGATCTTACCACTTTTATCTAAAACACATTCTTTGGGAAAATCATGTAAGGGCACGTTAGGGGGAGGGGTGGGGTTAAGCTCCTAAAATGCTATCATAGTTAATTATACAATTCTATCATCTAAACAAAATTAATTAGAAATAAATAAATGGCCAAAATTCCAAGTTTAGAGAAAATTAGTAAACCGGAAGTGCGCTTTTACTGAACAGTTTCTCTCAGTTTTCGACGAATTTCCTTAAATTTGGTGCACAAACTATAACATTTGTCCAATTTAATTTTGAGAACAGGAGGATAGAGCAAGTTGTGTGAGTGTTTCACACCAGATTTTTTTTTTTTTTTTTGTTTCCAACCATTACAATCCATACAGATTTAAATAATACCATACGATCGTCTAGAAATCATATTCCATTACCACAAATTTCCTAAACAGTTTATCCTCTCATGTCAAAGCCTCTTGTCCCTGAACTTGTATCCCCCATTCACTAACTCTGTCAATTCTACTCGATGACTAAAACGTCAATGGCCACGTAATATACCTCTTCTGAGTAAATTAAAAATTTCACTAGTAAGTGACTTCTCCGATGTCAAAACTTTCACACGATTACAATACTTCCTCTTACAGCAGTTAAGGGAAAAGAAACAAAAAAAACATTAAAATTGCAACATTGAAGTGCATAAAAGCCGAAAATTTTCACTGAAATTAGTGCCTTATTAATGACTTTGTTATAAAGCCCTAAAAAAAAGAAAAAAAAGAAAGAATAAATCGACTACATTCTTAAATAAATAAACGGTCAAACTTGACAATTTTCAACTGATGATAAATAAATAATTAGCAATACCAATACAATACAAAAAAAAAATAAAATAAAATAAACAAAAAAAACAATTCGTAAACAATAAATTATTTACTAAAGTAAACATCATAGAGAGTTTTTTTTTCTTCTTTTTTTTAAATAAATTATTATGTTTTTAATTGCAATTGTTTACTGGTTTCCGGTGGAATAAATGTGTATAAAATCACATGGGAAATGTTTGAGTGGGGTATGAGTGAACTGTCTGTATGTCACGCATACTGTTGTTGTGGAGTTGCTCAATTATTTACTTAGTTTCAGAACCAATTGTAAAAAAAAGGCAATGTTATCGGATAGATTTAAAACAATGCATTGTTTTGAATTTATTTCAACAAGTAAATTTTTTACATTATAATTTAAAACGAAATGTTAATAAAGTACTTATTATCCAGAGACATTTTCCGTGGTAGCCTGCTTCATTTTGTGGCCATCGACCGTGGTTTCCGGGCGTTCGCCCATCTTTAGGATGCGTTTTTCAGACAGTGTGACAACACAGACTTGCACAGACCAATTTTTATTTTTACCGGATGTTTGGGTTTGTATATTTTTGGAAGTGCATTTAGAATGGGTGCTGTGTAGGGTTCATACAATTATATTTGAAGGCTTCGCGGGATGGTATTACTAGTGTTGCGTTTTTTTAAGAGCAGTTTTTACTTGTTGTTGGAAGTTTTTTGTTGGGTCCTTTTTGAGTTGTGTATATGTATTGTTTATGAATTCTAGTGTTTTGTTTATGTAGTCGACGGGTGTCATTATTACAGTGCTGTTCACTTTGTAGGCTTTTGTGACTACGAGGTTTTTATCTTTGAGTTTTTTCCATATTCTACCGGCAGTTCTTTCTTCTTGTCCGTCTGTGTTACTGTGCGTTTATTGTTTTTGTATGTCTTTTATTATGTTTGCGGCGATATGGCGAGCGTGTTCCTGTTCATCTTGTGGTAGTAGAGTTATCGCAAGTTCAGTGTCAACGGCAAGTTGTTCAATGTTCTTGGTATGGTTTGTGCTCTTGAGATTGTATTTGAGTCCCTTGTCTAGAAATTCGGTTTCAATTGGTGTAAACGTAATGTTTGTGAGGTTTACAGTACGTGGGTGGAATGCTTTGGGTTTGTTGTTTTTTGTATTGAGTGTTCTGCGATTTTCGGAGGTTGTCGAGTTTTTTGTTTAGTGTTTTGTATTTGCGGTCCATTCGTTTAGTAAGTTTGTCACTTATTTAGTAAAGATTGAACAAGGGTATCGATTGGCAAGTTCAATGTGTGTATCTTTCAGCTGTCTGTTTAGTTTTTCCATTTTTTTTTTTTTGGTAAAGTGTACGTATTTCGTTTTTTAATCCAGATTTTCTATGCTTGGATAATTGTTTTTTGTACTGCGGGTGTGTTAGTTTTTATGTTGATGGTTGCGTATTTAGGTGTAAACCTTGCGACTAAGACATTGTTTGTTAAAATAAATATTGGCTTTTATATTATACATTTTTGAGGTTAAATTGTTAAAATACTTAGAGAGCCTCACTGGCTCCATAGTTGTTGTGGTGGTTGTGAAAACAAAATTTGCTCTGTGCTCTGTCACACCGTCCGAAAAACGCATCCTGAAGCTGGGCGAACGCCCGAAACCGGTCGATGACCACAAAATGAAGCAGGCTTCCTCGGAAAATGTATCTGATGCTTTCCAGCCCTGCGGAACCAACCAACCATCACAGCAAAGTACTTATTAGTTTTTTTTATATTTTTTTTTTTTTTGAATAATATGTCCACTTTTATTTTTACTTTATGATTGTGGCAGCAATCAAATTTTCAGAAAAATATTTAAGTTCTTAATTAATTTATAGAAAAACATGTTGTGATATGGCGTCTATGAATAATAAATTTTACATATTGATTCCTTTCTCTCCCAGCAGAATTGATGGATTCTTTATTTCAAACTCGTTTCAAGTATCACCATGGGATCCGGTCAGTAAGTTATCTGCCAAAATTTCTCAAGCTCACTGAATGATTTTTTTTTTTTTCACATTTTTTGCGATTTTTCTCGAAAATGGTTCCTCTAATGATTTTCTATATAGTTGGTATATCATAGAACATACAAAGATCTACAACTTTTATTTGAAACATTTCTCTGTGAGAAAATTTATTTAAGGGCACTTTTCCTTAAAAATTAAGTTTTCCACTTAAGTGCTATTTTATTTATTTCACAATTCTATCATCTAAATTAATATTACTTAGAATTAAAAATATATTATTGAAATTCTGAGGTTTATGAAAATTAGCTGACCGGAAAATTATTTTTCATTTTTCTACTATTGGGTTGGTGCAAAAATAATGCAGGTTTTTGAACTTTCATCTTTTGTTTACTTCTGCTTGCCAAGTAAACAAAGATAATCCTCCAGTCTAGGTAATGGATTATAAACAATGTTTATTAATGTTGTTTTTCCTCAAATATCAGTTTAGTTTGTGTTCCATTTTGTATGAGTTAAGACCTCCGATATTCACCATGTCAAAACAAGATTTTCGTCAAATTTATTTTTACGAGTTCAAACTTGGTCGAAGTGCGGCTCAAACTGCGCGTAACATCAATGTTGTTTGGGGTGAAGGAAGCATCAGTGAATGTACAGTGCAGCGATGGTTCCAAAAATTTCGTGTTGGAGATTTTGATCTCGAAGACAAGGAAGGTCGCGGTAGGCCCTCTGTTGTTGATCACGACCATCTTAGGGCATTGGTGGAAGATAACCCTCGCAAAACCACTCGGGACTTTGCGAGAGAAGTTAGTGTTGACCACTCAACAGTCGTTCGCCATCTCGAACAAATTGGTAAAGTTAAAAAGCTCGACACGTGGGTACCTCACGAATTGACCCAGAGCCAAAAACATCGGCGTTTTGAAATTTGCAATTCTCTTCTGTTGCGCTACCAAAATGAACCATTTCTTAATCGAATCGTGACATGTGATGAAAAATGGATCCAATACGACAACAGGAGACGGTCAGGCCAGTGGCTGGACCAGGATGAAGCACCAAAACATTTCGCGAAACCAAGCCTGCACCCGAAAAAAGTAATGGTGACAGTGTGGTGGTCTACTGCAGGTGTTATTCATTACAGCTTCCTAAATACTGGCGAAACAATCACGGCTGAAACATATTGTCAAGAAATTGACAAAATGCATAATAGGAAATTGCAAAATCTTTGTCCAGCATTGGTGAATCGGAAAGGACCAATTCTTCTTCACGATAACGCCAGGCCACATATCGCAATGCCAACTCTCAGGAAACTTCAGGAATTGAAATATGAAACACTTCCGCACCCTCCATACTCCCCCGATCTCTCGCCGACGGACTTCCACTTATTTAGACATTTGGACAACTTCTTAAGAGAAAAAATTTTAGGGACCGAAGTGAAACCGAAAATGCCTTCCGCGAGTTTATTGAGAGTTTAAATAAAGATTTTTTAGAAACTGCAATAAAAATGCTTCTGACACGTTGGCAACTATGTGTTGATAATGATGGAACATATTTTGAATAAATAATCTTAGTTTTTTACAAATTATAATAATTTTTTTTTTTGGCATATAAAAACCTGCATTATTTTTGCACCAACCCAATATTTTGCCCGCAATTTTCGTGTCAGTTGCCCTTTTTTGAGATATTTTATTCACACACACACACACACACACATTTGCAGACCATTCGTTAGCTAAAAACATTTATTTTTGTTGCAAACTCAAATTACGAGAAGTCGGGTACGATCACAATATTTCCTCTTACTTAGAAGTTGTAAGAGTAAGTAAATTTTAATATTTATAAACATTGTATTGTTAATAAAAAAATATAAAGTGAATAATTATTATCAATAGGCGAACAGAAATAAGAAAAACACAACCACATAGTAATTCTTCAATATAAACTACACATTTTTAATATTAAATTTTTGAGATAAAAAACATGGTTCAACAAATTTTATGATCGATATAAAACTAAGAAAGGCAGTTAGTTTAGTCGATAAGACTTACAATAAAATATTGCATATACGAGTATATACTATTGACTATAACAATTAGAAACAATTAATCGAACTTTTATTTTTGATAAAGATGTTTATTAAATTTTCAGTGTTCCGGAATTTTTTTATGATAATATTGTTATCATCGTTAATCGTCAATAATCGTCGTATAAAACTTTCAATTTTATTATTATTTTTTTTTTTTTTTTACTCTTTTGTTTTGGAAAAACCATGTTTTTCTTATCTCAAATATAAACGTTTTGAACAAGATATATCTTTACACACACATTTATTGAATAATTTACAAGGTATCATAAAATATATAATTGATGCGTATCTGTTGTATTGGAATACACTTTACAAATAGGGAATTTATGTTTTGTTCAGCTTAAAGTTAGCGGCATATCATTTCCTGATTGTTCTTGATCAGGATAATATTAAATATTTGCTCAGTAAATTTCTTTGGGACACATTTTCTTTATTTTTGTTTACTTTTATTTGACCTTTAGTTCTGAGATTTTTTTTTTCCATTATAAGCTGTTTCATTGCGTGATCATTATTGACTGGTTTTGGGCGTTTTGCCCATCATCACAATCTCTTGTAAAAATCAATAAGATAACACAGACTTTACACAGAGCAAAAGTGAATGAATTTGTAAACTGATCCTGATTTGTGAAAGTCCATTTTGCACATGGAAAATGCCCGAAATCGGTCGATGACCACAAAATTAAACGGGCTGTCATGGAAAAACTCTGATCTTTTCCATTTCTGTGAAAACACAAGAAACCACAATTAGTTTTTTAATTGTTTGGTTTTTTATGTGATGAATTCAGAATAAAGAATCAAAAAAAAAAAGGAGGCCTGCTTGAGATTACATTGAAGGTCAAAACACTTAGGTGTTCGTATTGAGATCGTGTCAGTTATTTGTTAAAAACGGACACATTGCAATAGGCTTCTTCACGAAAGTGTGTGAGTTGAATGCTAAATCAACATTGGCAAGAAACACGATGGATACTGTAGAATAAGCATGACAGGGGTGGGCCTACTTCCTCCACATGTTACATACAAATGGCACCATATATGATTGGCTAGCGGATAGACAAAGTCTATAACTCTCCCTTATGCCAAAGTTGTAGTCTTATCAGAGATATTTTCCGTGATAGCCTGCTTCTTTTGGTAGTTATCGACCGGTTTCGGGCGTTCGCCCATCATTAGGATGTTTTTTGTCAAAACAGTGTGATAACATAGACTTGAACAGAGCAAGTCATACACTTGAAGCCTAATTATTATTATTCTATAGAGAGGGACCAAACCCACTGGGCCCATATAGCTACCCCAAGAAAAACAACAACAAACCCGGTCAAGAACAAAATTCCAGACTCGGGTCTAATCCATCTAAGATTTACTACAATCCGTACAAATCGGATAATAACCTTAAAGGGAAATAGCCTACACACTTCCACAGACATCCTATGCCGACCGAAGGCTTCAAACTAATTTCCTCACAACACAAGCAATTTGTCCTAACATGGTTGTGTGTTTCCTCCTCTGTCTCGCAGACTTTACAAAAGAGTTCTCTTTACAAAGGAGCTTCGTTATGTAGAGATGTCTCCTCAAACCACAATGCCCAGTAAATAGCCAAAAAAAAACTTTCTATTAATTTTATTAACTATTAACTAAAATTTTATTAATATTTTATAACTAAAGTTAACTATTAATTATCAGGAAGTTTACTATGTTGACGCTAGAAATTTTTACTATTAAGTAGTATGGATTATTTCGGAGTCATCAGGAGATAGAACTAAGGTATAATGGATGTGTTAGGTGGAGAGAATTTAAGGTATGATAGATGAATTGAGGAGAAGAAGACTTGGTTAACACTGGTTAACTAATATGTTAATTGAGTGACTCTACTACAATAGAGAAATATTTTAAGGTAGAGTGGTATGAAAATGACACGTAGTAATTGGATGTATTAAACTGAATTCAACTGTCCGTCGCTATATTTATACAATTTCTCCCACTCCAGTCCGAGAAAGTGGTTTTGGGTTTTGCTCTTTACTCTCTTCGGTTGCTGAGCTTCTCTTTGGTTGCTGTTACATCATCCCCTCTCCTGAAGAAATTTTTCATATATGAAATAAAATATTAGAAAAATTGTAAATATGTAATATTGAAAAAAAAAATGACTTACTTTTTTTTTCTTCGAAAGCTGAAGCGGGATTCGAACAACGCTGCCACCAGTATAATGGATGTGTTAGGTGGAGAGAATTTAAGTCTGGTTGATGAATTGAAAAGAAGAAGACTTGGTTAACACTGGTTAACTAATATATTAATTAAGTGATACAGACTGCCTGGACTTTACAATAGAGAAATGTTTTAAGGTAGAGTGGTATGAAAATGACACGTAGTAATTGGATGTATTGAACTGAATTCAACTGTATAAATACAGCGACTGTCCGTCGCTGTATTTATACAGTTTCTCCCACTCCAGTCCAAGAGAGTGGTTTTGGGTTTTGCTCTTTACTCCCTTTGGTTGCTGTTACAAAGGCAAATTTTAAATTTGGGGAATTCGAGCTCAAATTTGAGGCAATTTCACTTTCGGAAAAGGGGATTTAGAAAATCGTACCTGGGGCAAATCTTAGTGATTATTTTTAAAATGTATGTTAAAAAAAATTTAGAAACTTATTTTCATTAATCACAGATATTTTCCGTTTTTATCCGCCGTTTCGGCGTTTGCTTATCATAACTGGATGCCTTGATAAATAGTGTGATAATACAGACTTGCACAGAGCACTCAGTTTACACACACTGATCACAAAATGAACCATCAACTATTACGGAAAATATTTCTAATAATTTCCAGCTCTGCAGGTCTAACTACAATAATTATTCACATTAATTTATTGGAAATACCAATTTATGAATTTACTTTCAATTAGAAAAGATCAGTTAAATTTCATCACAGTTTGATCATATTTCAAGGTGGAATTTCTCCATAATGAATCTAATGTTACCCAATAATAACCAGCATACCCTCTCTAGTATCGTACAGAAAGGGGACTATTGTAATTCGATCGTTTATTTGCGATCTAATTCTAAGATAGAATTACCTTCTTATATGTTGGTCTATTACATATCTTGAATTGGTTTGGTGCTTTATATTAAAGTAAAAATAAAATAGGTTTGCTTGATGTAGTATAATACCTCGTCTGTGAAAGTATACTAAATCTTAAAGGAGTAAAAGTAAAATAAAGTAAAGTAATGCTCATTTTTTCAGGCGGGCTTAACGTCTAACTACCAAATTAGGTGTCGTGGATGGGGGCGGAAGCACCTACTTTACTATTAACATTTTTGATACCAGTATAAAATTTAGCAGTTATACGCGGGACTCAAACTGGGGACCTCCCACTTACTAGCCCATGCTCATAACCACTACACCAATACCCGCTCCATCTTAATTCGGAGTATGAGAATTCGATGAAGATGAGATGATTTTCATCGTTGATTGTGGATTACAGAAAAATTTTCGGGCATACATTCACACGACTTGGTCTTATTGCTATTACTAGAATTCTAATTAATAAATTTTCTTTGTCAAAGAATTTCATTGCCCCCATACCAAAAAAATAATGGGTAGAACCCCCCTAAGTCATGGATGACGGTCATTCAGTGGTGACCATAATTAGTCAACCAATTGGTTGCGTGGCTCAGTTACGGTATCTCAGCCATCTTTGAAGATTAAAAGAAAATTTTTTGGAGAATAAATTTACTGCTAAAGGCTTAGGATGTGATAGGAGCTTTTGATGGAATCTATTGTAACAAGATTTAGCAAGTTCTGAGGTATTTGGCAAGAATTTTGAGGTATTGTGGATAGTTAGTTTACTGGCATGAGAGGATGTTAGAGGAACTTGGATTGTAGGGCGCTTATTTTGTTAATGTTAGATCGTTTGCATTTTTATGGAGGTCGAGTCCTTAAGTCTATATGCCAAAACAGATAGATACAATCGTCTTGATTATAGAGTGTTAGTTTTGAGCATGGTCAAGTAGTCTCGTTAAGTGTATGTATTTTTTATTTAGTTCAATACGTTGATGTATTGCGAGTGGGTTCCAAGTATTGCTTGTCTAGGTACAGTCCAACGTACAGCACAGTCTGCTGGAGCAAGAGTTTAGGAAAAGACGGTAGTTAAGAAAATATGGTAGCATCTGGAAAGGAAGGTCAAGGGACCTCCAACATTTGGAGGTCAAGGTGACAAAGTGTACAGAGAAGAAGAGTTCTGGCTACGAAAGCCATAAAAAAAAATGCTTGAACCCTTGTTGTGGAACAAAAATGTCACTAAAACGAACAAAAGAAGAATTATTTCATCAGCCATTGAAGGAATTTGGCGACCACTCAGAAAAGCCTATAGAAGCATAAGAATGGTGGAAATTAGAGGATAAGAATGATGTTATCAGACAGTAAATGGAATGTCAGAAACGGTAGCAGAAAAAATTAAGGAAAAGAAAACTAAGATGTTATGCCCATCTTAGAAGAATTACCCTTGGGAAATGGCCGGAAATGGGTAGGAAGTGGATTCCGGGAAAGAACAGAAGAAAAAGTAAGCTATCAAGAAGGTAGGAAGATGACAGACGACGAGGTTTGGGAGATGGAGATTGGCACGGTCGAGAGATCTGGAGAAAAGAAGGTTTGACCTATGGCAATCCAGAAGTAGGGAAACACCGAAAAACGAGAAAGACTTTTCCATCAGTATAAATGTTGTTATTGGGCGTTAATGTCCCGCAGGGACACCAAAATTCCAGAAGCACAAGTGGCTGCTCCATTTCTCCTTACATAGTACAGTTAGCCCGCAAGGGGTATCTGTTGCATGCAGTTATTTGGGGAGTAGCGACCCCACCGGTTACCGCAGCTCAGTACTCCATGCACTTTGTCAGAACAGTATACAATACACTTAAACTACAAACACTCTACTCTTTACAGACAAGGACAAACACAGTACACAAGCTAGGGTCTCCGTCCCTAGTTAATTGGCGTAAGCCAAGGGAGAAGGAAGGGATTAGCTCAGTGGTAGCGCGCTAGACTAGCAACGGGGAGGTCCCGAGTACGAGTCCAGCATGCTGCCCTTAGATTTTCTCTTCCTAGGAGCCTCTACAACTCTCTGTCCGGTGATGAGCAGTATTGTCTGTAGCTAGAGAACACTGCTTGGAGGCTGGCAGTGCACTGAGAGGGCTCCGGGGGCACAATAAATCTTTCAGGTCGCAGTGCAATAATCTCCCTACAACAATCTACAATCCACATAGTACAGTTTATCTTGCTTGAGTTTTTTCTCATTTCCTTATAAAAGGTTTCTTTGATTCAAAATTTTAAAGATGTTGAATATGTGGATGGATCCGTAATGTGCTGGATACCATCTGGTATTTTTAGTGTAACATTGAGTTGAAGTGAACTCTCTGCACGATCTTGATGAAGTTACCCTGATAATGGATGAAAATCCGAAACCAGTCAGGAATGGGATAAAATGGTAGATGTTTAAAGATGTCTTTGATTTGATTACATATTTTGTATATAAAGAGTATTATATTTCAATAAAAGTGGAAATATACAAGAATCCATAGATCCACAATGAATTTAATATCCTTTGATTTAAGCGTTTCTTTTGATTGATACGTCTCTGTTTCTCTATTAACATCCGAGAGCAATAATTAACAATTTTTTTCAATCAATCTGTTCGGTATTTATCTAAATTTGAATTTGCCGCCGTAAAGCATTTAATAGCTAAATATAAACGATAACTCTATAGGCTGTGTCCTAATTAGAGAGTGGGGGTAGTCCCTTGGTTGGCCCTCCACTCAGTCACAAGTTAACACTCAAGCAAGCAACAAAGTGTATGTGCGATTATTTGCCTATGCGATTTAGACTTCCGCTTGTCCTGTCGGTGAAAACCCATGAATTGCCACATCTGGTTTTCCTCGGAGTTAGTAGTGGATAAGTCGATTTCTTGTCGAGTGAGTGTCTCCGGATTCTCCTGGCCTGTTAAGGTTGAACGGCCAAGCGCGTGATCTATTTCCGTTGCTTCTCCGGCCTTACAGCTTTCCTGAAGCCCGTTTAAATCTTCATCTATTTTCATCAGCCGTACTGTGTGGACAACGACGCTGGAATTTACAGGCTATGGTTCTTTTTTGTTCCTTTTCCTGTCTCCTATTTCCTTCAATTCCCCATATGGGCTGAAGGACTTCAGTCGGACCACACTAATTTTCAAAGGTGTCTGCGTTTAAAGGTAAGCGCCACTCCTTTTGGCTTGTTGAATTTGATAACTATTTTTTGCTACTCATTTTGCATTTATTTAATATTCATTTGTTCATGTTATATGAGCCCGTTGGCTCACTCTTTAATCTTTCTATGCAGTCCACTTACTATTTTCTGTAATTTATTATTTTCTTTTAAATTTTACTTTAGTTCATTTATTTTCATTTAACAGAACTCATCTTTTAATTTTCATTTATTATTCATTTTATTATACCTGTTTTTTTACCAAACACAATCCATGAACAGCATTGCATATATCAAAAGTTGTGAATTAATTCAATCCTATATATACTAAATTTAATCAAATTCCAAACAGATTCTATAAAAAAAAAAGGATACCTTATTGTTTTGCTGACTTCTTAATGATTACTATTTCCTTTTTATGATTAAATAATGTTGAGTCTTTTTTAATCACGAAATCAATAAAAAATAGAAATTAAATTTGTATTACATTCAATTATTAGCATTAATAATTCCCAAAATGACCTAGATGAAGTAATTCTATTGAATTATGCAATCAAGATCATGAATTTTATTACAATATTGTTTTCTTCCGAATGAGTATTAAGATGGTTATTGTTAAATAGAAAAAAAAAAAAAAAAAAAAAAGGTTCTAAGGAGAAGTACAAAGAAAAGTAATTTTAAGAGAGTTAAAAAAGTCCCTTGCACAATTGTTTGAATAAAACTAACAACCGATAACAAAAAATAATGAAATGTGTATTATTTTTTTTTTTCTTTTAAAAAAGAGAAAACAATATAAATTTTTAAATAATTCAAATGCAAAATGATGGAACGTTACAAAGAATAATCAGAAATAAATGATTATATTTTGCATGACAGTAATCGCAGAAACCTATTCAGCGTAAACATTCAAAAATTAGTAATAATTCTGTTTTTGACCTTCTTTTTTCTTAAATCCAGCAAATTGGGTAGTACGAATCTTATTTCATCATTCATTTTCCTCACTTCTCTCCATGACTATATATATAATATAAAATTGAGGCATGTCAGTACGTAAGTGTACTGAATTTTTTTGTAGGTTACAAAAATTTTTATTTGAACAAAAAAATTACCTGGGTTACATTAGTACATATGTAAACTATTTTTCGACATAGTCACCATTCCTCTCAATGCAGGTGGTGAACCGGGGTATTAATTTTTTGATGCCTTCCTCGAAGTAGTTTCCCGCCAACCCCTTCGTCCACTTCTCCACCTCCCCTTCACCTCCTCGTCGGTTGAAAACCTTTTTCCACCCATGTGCAGCTTCAGGGAGGTAAAGAGATAGTAATCTGAAGGTGCTAGGTCAGGGGAATGCGTGGGGATGGTTCAGGACATCCCATTTAATTAAACGAGGCAAGCCAGTATGTGGTCTGGCATTGTCATGCAGCAGGCAGACTCCCTTTGTCAGCATGCTTCTACTTTTGTTCTGAATCGCTCTCTGCAATTTTTTTTAGGGTCTCACAGTATCTTTGCAGAGTTGATATATATGCCCCTTGAGGCATATATTCAATTAAAATTATGCCTTGACAGTCCCAAAACACGGATGCCATGATTTTCTTGGCTGAAATTGTGATTTTGAACTCTTTTTGGCGGAGGGTGAAGAGGTGTGACGCCACTGTTGGAGACTGCCTTTTGGTTTCAGGTGTGTAGTGTGCAATCCAAGTTTCATCTCCCGTAATGATAGAGCGGAGAAATTCATCTCCATGGAGTTTGTAGCGCCTCAAAAACTCTTGCCCGACCTTGAATATTTCACACTTGGCGTGAGATTGGATTGACGTTTTTCACGAAACGCATTGTCGGAGTCGACGGTTCTCAACGTACTGACCTCGAACCGTTCTCGTTGCGGAGGGGAAGAATCAGGCTACAGACAGTGTAGCCAACATGTCGAAAACAAAATCCCTCCGGCCGTGAGAGCCTCAGTACACTTACTATCTGGACATGCCTCGTATAATAATAACAGTCTTTATTAAAAAATTTTAACAATACATCCTGATATTTTAACGGCATATAATAAATCCTGATTAGACATGGTCGTTTGATCGTCTGAGGAAGTTGTTGTACATAAATTAGATTGCAATATAGATATGACTACTTCAGTACCATGTATAGTTCAACCATCACTATGATATATTAATAAACACTAAAAACATTGCTAGAATTGTGTACGTGTGTCAGCCTGTTTATTTCTGTGTGTTGACGTGGTGAATTGCTCAAAAAACTTCAGAAGTTTTTCTCGAGAAGTTTTCAACGATTGTCTTTAAAAATTTAATACAATTCTACCCAAGAATTACAACTTTTATTTGAAACATTTTTCCAAAGGGGCAATATTAGAAAGAGGTGACGGTTAGGCATTCCTCCAAAGTGCAATTTTCCATACATTATATGATCCTATC
>JAAEAF010002043.1:0-169321 GCA_011037195.1 Triatoma infestans
CGGCCGCTTGAAGCGCCAGTAGCCTCGTGACTTCATCATATTTTCCTTTTCTATAATTTACAATTGCAATTAAATGGATGAAGAGGAAAAAAAAATAATAATGTTCAATATAGAAGTTAAATCTGTTATAATTTTGATTTTTCCAGTATATTTTGAAAAAGTCATAGCTAAATTTAGTTTTCAATTGAACAGCTCCCGAGTTAGTAGTTTCCAAACCAGTTTTAAACAATTGAAACACCATTTTTTATTGCCTCTTTTATCGTCTATTGTTTTATTATTATTTTATCGACTATTGTAAGAAAAATCAGCTGATAGGTTGGGGATAAAAGAAAGAAAAAAATCATATGTTTAATAAAATTATGTAATGAAGAAATTTGGTGAGGATCGGTCAAGAAAGAAAATACAATCATGCTAACAGAGTTTCCTGTCTTTATCAATGTGTTAATATACAAATAGTCTGAATATGTAGAAAAAAAAACCTGGTGGAACTTTGAAACTTACATTTTTTACGGCACGGAAACGTAAATTAAAAGTTACTAGTTGCTTGTGCTAAATCATCTACAGAAAAAACTGAATAAAAACAATGTTAGATCATTTTTCTGAAAAACTCGTTAAAGTATCTACTTACTTAATTATTTCAAAAATTATAAAAAGGATTAATTAAATATTTTGACTTTCAAGGCATTGTAAAAATCGTGATACAAAATAAGCGTAAATTTGGGTACCATACATACTTTAGTGTAGATATGACCCATGTTGAGTCCAGCATATAGCCTTGCATCTCCTTCAGTAAACGATGGCCTAATATTTGGTGTTTTATTGCAGTGCGTTGTCGGTAGAATAACGTTATGCTTTACATAATAAGTTTGGCTCTTTTGTATGTTGTGGCATACTTCTAGGAATGGATACCAATTGTTATTTACCTGTAACGAAAATAAATACACATATGCATGTAGATTTGATAATAATTGGTAAATTGTTAGCCATAAGTTAATAAGTACGCAAATTTTTACTTACTCTAAGTAAGAGCAAGTATTGTTTTCTTAATTTTGACATACAGCGCTCCACGTAAGGTCGGATACAATTAAAATCATACCACCATTTTTACGGCCAGCTCAACTAAAGGCTGGTAACAATTGAGATTGAATATTGTAACGTTGCCATTTTAATGAAACTTTCTTAATTAAATTGTATTAATTAGAGTAAGAGAAAGTCGTGTGAGTGTTTCACACTAGATTATTTTATATTTTGAACCTTCTGGTGGCTAGGTTGAACCCACCCACAATTTATGCGAATTTAAGTTTTGAAAGCTAAATTTGTTTTTAGCAAATTAAAAGATGATGTATTTCCAGGAAACATTGCAGTTTAAATTTGATTTATTCTATAAGTAAAGTAAAAGTAATAAATGCCTATTTTTCCAGGAGACTTCATTCAACTGCTAGTTAAGTTACGGGCATCCTTGCCAGTATCAACATTTGTTGCAAGACTGTTTTTCTAGCTGTTTAGGATGTTTTTTTAGATATTTTAGCTGTTTATTAGGATACAGGTCAAAATGAAAGGTCATAACATGGAAAACCCAAGCTCTTTCTTAGCCAAACATTATCTTATTTGCTCCAGATATACTATCATAGGGGAAAACCAGATTTCTTATGGATAAAAATTGGTATCATATATTACAGTGATGCAGACATGAAATTATTATCAAATATTAAATTTAATTATGAATTACGAATTCCGCTGGGATTCTGTAAGAATCTCGTTAGATATAGGAGTACACTGTTAGAATTTGGAGAAGCACTCTCTAATTAACAAACAAACTAATGTGTGATCTGTTAAATGGGGAATTAGTTTTAAAAAATCTATTACTTGTAGCGTAATAAAATCAAGTAGAGCCAAGTATACTCGTCAGAAGCAAGAAAATGTATTTATTACAAATTTTATAGAAAATCACAAAACATGATTGACTTCTTTTGAAATTTGAAAATAAAAACTTGTTATTGTTGAATATTTACTGAATATAAATTTTATAATTGTAAAAAATATAAGAAAATGAAGAAAAACAAAAACTGTGAAAGAATTTCAGTCTGTTGAATATATAGATGGGTTCGCAATGCTGGATAACATATGGTATCATGCATATTTATATTGTTCCTGACCGGCTTCGGATTTTCATCCATCATCAGAGCAAATTTCTCTAAATTCACGTAGAGAATTCACTTCAATGTAATGTTTCTGTTACACTAACACGAACAAATATGCATGCTACGACGTATAAAATTCCAGAAATTCAGTCTGCTTTGATATGTGATATATATTGCTCAAAACAAGATACAATACAATATGGCAGCTCAGATCCCTTCATTCGCTTTCTCTTACTACTGTAATTAACGTCATATTTTCGAAATTATATGTTCCAACAGCGGAAATACATGTTTTTTAGGGTTCCTCTTTGTATGAAAAAAATCTTATGTGAAACACTCGACTTTTTACTACTCCTCTTATACATTTATAAATAAAATGACAAATGTTCTTTAAAATTCAACTTTTAGCAGAGCGCGTGAGTTTAGGGCAAAATCCATTGACCGGAAGTGCGATTCTACTGACTTTTTTTTGAGTTCCTCGCGCTTTTTTTTCGAAAATGGTTCCAATATTTTCTTTAAACTTTTCTTATACTATCTATACAAACACTTTGGATACTATCTCTCACTTTCCCAGAAAAAAATCAACTTTTGAGGGGATCTGGAAGGGAATAGTTGCGCTAAGCTTCCCATAAAGTACCACCTCAATAAAATATATGTTTTGCTACACACATATATATATTAATACACATTTCGACGTCGTTTTGCCAAAAGGGCGTAAGCGCCAAAACTCAAAAAATGAGTTTTTAACGAAATTCTGGTTATATTAGCCTACTGTTTCGTTTAGAGACTTGGTTTTATACGCCAATTTAACCTGAATCGAAATAAATGAAAGAGAAGTTGTGTAAGTGCCACCTTGAAAATGAAAGAAGGTGAGTTTACCCGCCAGTATGCGAAGAGATATCCCTATGAGGCAGTGCTCTTACGCCCAAGTTTGTGTTAAATCCTATATCCTGGTGACATCCTCATCAGGTAAGTTGTTTTGAAATGTTATTATCTTAGTATTTCTATTGCTTCTAATAAAGTTGATCAATTTTTGTGATCAAATTAAAAAATAATGTAGGAAAATTGCTCAAAAAGAGATCTTGTCGCTTACGCCTTATATATATATGTTGAATATTTAAAAGGCGCAAACGCCAATCCTCCATTAAAAACCAATACATTTAAATTCGCAGTTTTAAAGCTGTTAAAAGCCAAAATGATTAATGTTGAGGTGCAATAGTAGTAGTTTGGGTTAAGTAGTTTCTAAATTTCATAATGTTTCAAGTATATAGTCAGTAATAAATGAAAAAATGTCTCCTTTGATTTTTTATTTCAACATGATCGCTTAAGTCTTCTGTTTGTTTTCAGAATGTTCAAGAAGTATCGAGGCCAAAAAGTATTAGATATTTTGGCAAATAAATCTATGTTGCCGAAAAGGTTAGTAATGTCGCGGAAAAGGAAAAGAACGACGAGCTGCCAAACGAAGAAATGCTATTTAAAAAAAAGTTTAACTCAAAGAAATAATGTTGTTTGCCACACTGAAACCAATTATGAAAACAGTGATAATTATTCTGCATTAGAAAACACCACTTTTTGTGAACAAACAGAAAAAACAAAAAATATGGAAAAAAGAAAAATTTATTACGATTTAGAGCAAAATTTCGATCTGGACACTAATAATAATAATAATAATCTCAATGAAAATGAAAGTGAAAACATGAAACTGTTTTCAAAAAAGGCACGATTTGTTCTACAGTAACAGTGAAGATAATACAAGAAATGAATTTGTAGAAGGAATAAGTGCTGACAAAGACCAAGCTGTAACAATACCTGTCTGCAGTAGCTGTCTTCAAGCGCGAAGATACCGGACGAGCTGCCAGATACAGACAACGATGATGATCGTTGAAAAAATAAGACAAGGGAATAAACTTTTGCCACAATCAAAAATACTTCTATGTTATGTAAACAAATTGTCCGTACTATCAAACAAAGTTTTATATTGTTAAAAAAAATAATTTTTTTTTTTTTTAAATTAAAGTCTCCCCTATTTATTTTATAACAATATTAATGATAATATCTCCATTAATGCAGAAAAAAAATTGGAAAGACTAAATAGCTTTATCCTCCATCTAATTATTTATGAGAATTAGGGATGGGCGTATTTAAGGCGTAAGCAACATTATAGTTCAAAAAAGATTTAGTATTAAGGTCACATAAGTGCCAAGAGAAAAAGCGTAAACGCCAAGTGACAAGAAGAAAAAGACGTAACCGACAAATATATGAATAAAAATTTATATTCCGATATTTTTAATCGTTTGCTAAGAAAAAAAAGAAAGTTATTTCAGTTTTTTTATAAATTTAACAACATAATTTGTACTTCTAAAAAGGCTGCCAATTTCTATTAGCAATTTTTTTGGCCATCTTGAAAATTTTGTATTTGTCCCTTATGCCTTTTTGGTAAAACGACGTTGATTTTGTAGAAGCATTGGTTACTCGAAGTAATTTTAAATTTGAAGAAAATCGGTTACTCGGAAAAGTCACTTTATACAGGAATAGGTTCTTGGATTTTTTTCTCAAAAACGACTACAACGATTTCCTTTAAACTTGGAATACTAACTCGTATATATAAAGCTGTCACTTTTATTGTAAGATTTTCCTAAAAAAATTGCTTTTAGGTAGTTCTGCGGAATTTGTGACGATAATTTTCAAATATTAAACTAATATATCAACAAAACAAACAAAAAAAAAACTATGCGCAACAGCCTATGAAGGGCCATGGCTTGCCAGATGGCGATTTGTAAGGGGGAGTGTAGTAAGCACCCCGCAGTTCCTACGCCGTTTAGTTCCGGCCTTCGCTACCTAGAGCGCTTACCAACTGTAGCTTCCCACTTTCACGATACTGGGGGGGGGGGGTCAACGAGTCAAGACCGATTTTGCACTTACGGTAATCAAACCCTGAATTCTCGCAACAAAGGCACTAAAATTACACTTAAATTTCAAAACTACTTACTTCAAATCCAATATGAATGACCACTCCATTATTCTTGAAACACTGTTTACCACTGATTTTCAAACTAGCTTGTGGTCGAGTTTTACATTCCAGTCGGCCATATTCACTCAGCACACCATTTATTTGTAAACTATTTTGCCGCACACATTTTGCTACATTCCATTCAACGTTTGTTGATGTTAAATAATTCTCTTTACCAGGACAGGCCAACACTAAATTCTAAGCAAATAAACTTTTTTTTTTTAGATTATTCCTTTAATTAATAAAAATAATAAGGTTTACAAGATAACGATAAATATAAATTTACTTGATTTGGTTTAATTCTCAATGTGCATTCTTTATAACGGAACAATTGATAAATAGTATTGGCCGAACTATTCAATGTTTGTAACAGTAATGGTTCATTCGCAACTTCTTGATTCACATCAAACACGCAGTCACCTGTTACCAACAGAAACAAATATGTTACAAATAAATTCGGCTGTTTGCTATAAGAGGAGGTATTCATTGATTTTGTTACAAATTGTTGCGTAAAGGAGTTTGCATAAAAAATACATGCTTTATATGGCAGCAAGTGCAAATTTGTTTTCAGTTCAGATTGAATCAGGTTCCGATGATATTTTTTTCTTTCTTTTTCTTGCTTCCGTTTTAATACTTACCGATATCGGGTATTCAACGGAAATAGCAGTTTTGAGGATCCCCTACCCGAAAAAGTGGTTTTCAAAAAATGGTCTGTGTGTAAACCCAGTGTGTTCAAAAAGTTCAAACTTGACATTTCGTGAGGGTAACACCATGAAATTCGACAGGAAGTTATTTATCAAAATTCCATAACCGGAACCACCAATTTATTTCCTGAATAGATTTTTCAGTTTTTCGAGATTTCTTTTTATTCGAAAATGGCACCAACGATTTTCTTTAAACTTCGAAGATTAACGATTGATATATGCCTATAGAAATGTAACTTTGGTACGGGGATTCGTCTATTTTAAACCTGACATAGATACTGTAAATATAGATACTGCAAAATTTAGATGCGGAATTATTTAGAATCAGGCAGAATTATGAAGGCTGTGGAATGATAGTGGGGGGGGGCGACTATAATTGCAGATTGTCGGAATTAAACCAACTGGATAATGAAATATTTTTAGGCTCGTATTTTTCTGCTAAAAGGCAATCCTTAAGCCGGCTACACACGTAACTGCATACTTGAACGGTATACATGTGCAGTCCGCTTGTACATGCATACTTGATCGTTGATGGAAAACTTGTACAAGTCAGAAAATGTTTAAACTTTCATACTGCATACTTGTGCGCGCCATGTTGTTCATGTTTAAAACGTCATTGTGCAACCTCTCAGTCAGTAAAAGTGAATAAAGGTTATATATTATTAAAATATATAATTTATGGTAATTAATTATGTCGGTTAATTTTAGGAAGGGGCATAGATCAATTATAGAAGAACTTATTCATATCTATGAAAGCGAACCGTGTCTGTGGAATGTAAAGTGTAAAGACTACCACGATAAAGGTAAAAATGATGTTGCTTATGCCTTTTAATCAAAGGAGTAACTAGTGATAAACCTTTTATCACTAGTTAGAAGGTAAGTTTTTTCATCCATTCTCAGATAATTATGCCAGTCCCTTGCGTAAAATTTCAATTCACTTAATAAATTAATGTGTGAATCGCTTTTTCGTTTTTCTTTACACCACAAAGAACGATCTTTTCGTTGACTTTTTCTTTGGTAAATTAAAACAAAGCAGCTAAAGCGAGATCATCGTCTTCGGCCATAGTCGCCAGCTGCTATCTGTTCAAGTATACATGAGCCGTATGGATCACATGTATACTTGCGCATGTATACCGTTCAAGTATGCAGTTACGTGTGTAGCCGGCTTTAGATAAAGAAATGAATAATAAAGGTATTAAATTATGTGAAGTAATGGAAAATAACGGACTATTTGTATATAATGGAAGATCATATTGTGACTTGCCCGCAAATTATACTTCTATAAGTACTCAAGGAAAGAGTGTTATAGATTTGATATGGTTGGATTTTATTGTTTTGGAGTATTGTTGTTATTTTTGTGTAATGCCGATCAATTCTTTCACTCATCATTTACTATGTAAATTACAGTTAAAATTAGATATAAATGGTACTCAACAAAATCATAAACAATCAAATAATAGTAATACAATTTATTTATTTAGTGTAGATCAAGAGAAATTACTTTATTTTTTTACACCTTACTGGAATGTTCCAGAAATATTTATTTCAATAGTTGCTCAATCGATGAATTATATAATAATTCTTTTTTACAATTCAAAATTTAGCATATGACTTTGGTATTACTAAGTCAGTTAAGCAGTATCATAAAATTTCCTTCAGTAAAAACTGGTACAATAATGAATGTTTTAAGATGAAAAAAATTAGTGAATAAATTGTATAGAAAATGTAAAAAATTAGATTTACCGGTAGATTTGTCAAAATTATATCTTACCACCAAAACTAATTACAGAAAAACATTATTAGCCTCAAAAGATAATTATTTTAAAAGTATTCAAACAGCTTTTAATTCTTCAAAAAGCTCTAAGAATTTTTGGCAGGCAGTGAGAATTTTTCAAGGAAAATCGTATCAAAATAATATTATAGGTTTGAACATTTGGGAAGACTATTACAAAAATATTTATCCCATGTTAACGTATGATGATACTAATTTTTTTGGTGTGCATTATCCGATTATTGATGATGAATTTACTATGGAGGACATTGCCACCAGTAATAAAATGGCGAAGAAGAACAAGGCCACAGGTCCCGACTTAATAAAAAATTAAATATTTAAATATCTTCCCCCAATGTGGTTACTACACTACTTGGTGAATCTGTTCAATAAGGTCTGGCGGGAAGAAACTGTTGCTTCTTCGTGGTGTCGGGTTAATGCGGAAATGATTTTTAAAAAAGGTGACGCGCTCAATCCTACTAATTATAGACCTATTTCATTGGTAAACACCATTACTAAAATTTTCACTTGTATTTTAAATAATAGGTTATCCCAATGAGTTGAAACCTACAACATAATTCCTGTAGAGCAATTGGGTTTTCGTAAATACAAAGGTTGTCGGGATGGAATTTTCATTTTGAGTTCTTTAATTAATGTTCAATTACGTACTGCAGGTAGTCAAATGTATGGCATCTTTGTTGATTTCGGAAAGCCTTCGATACCGTAAGTCACAATAAACTCTGGATTAAATTACTAAACCCAGGTATAAGTCCGAAACTTATTAGAGTCCATGGCAAAATATATAATCAAGCAACAACGACAATACTAGAAAATAATTTAAAAAGTAATGAAATAAATATTTCCAGAGGCCTTCTGCAAGGCGAGATATTATCTCCACTACTGTTCTCTTTATTTTTATCTGATGTTAATCTTTTTTTCGAAAATAACGAGGCTCGTGGAGTCACTGTTAAAACGAATAAAGAGGTAATGATGCTGCTCTACGCAAATGATATCGTTTACTAGCCTCGCCATGGAGAGATGCCCAGCTTAAGCTTAATATTTTATATAAAAAATATTGTATTCAAAATGATCTGGAGATAAACTTATTCAAAACAGTTATCATTCCTTTCAAAAAACTGGTAAACTAAAGAATATCAAAACTTTATACTATAATAACGAACCAGTTGTAATGAAAAATAACTTGACCTATCTCGGCGTACCTTTTTCTTCTAGCGGTAAATTTAGGAAAGCAAGCGAATATTTTATCTCTAAAAGTCAAGCGGCTATCCCTCAAATTTTACAGATCTTAAAAAAGTGTAAGTCGGATTCTTGGGCTCTAAAAGTACGTTTATTTGATGCGTTAAGTGCCTCTGTTTTGTTATATTGTTCAGAAGTGTGGGCTTTGCAATGTGTTTGATATGGTGGAGAAAGTTCAAATAAAGTTCTTAAAATTATTATTACACCTTCATTTGCATACTCCAGATATATATATGTGAGGTTAGAGACTTGCCAGCTTCATTTAAAAGTTAAAATTTTTAAGAGAGCATTAAAGTGGTGGCATAAATTGTTGATGATGCCTATAGATTCTGTACCTAGGATCTGTTTAACCAGACTAATTGAACTGATGGATAATCAAAGATTGCCATTCAACTGGGCTAAGTTTCTCTCTGTCATGTTAAACGATATAGGTGCTTATGAGGTATGATATTTGCAAAGTCCGGAAGTTTTGCGAAGAAACTTTAATGGTTTATTAGAGAAATTTTTCTAATAATTGTATCAGCCGGGATATTAATAAAGCTTTAGATTCAAGATATAACCCATATTTCAGAAATATTTTACCATCCCAAATTTCACTAACAATTATCTTGATTTCAGAATTCCAACCTACCGATTGTCAATTATTGCCCAAATTCGGTTAGCCTCAAAAAAGTTCCCAGCAATATATATAAAAGGAATAAAGTATAAATTTTACCTTGAAAAAAAGCTGTAATTTTTGTTTTCAGAACCTGATAATTTGGAACATTTTTTTGTGAACTGTTCTCTACTGAATGCCTTACATGATAGATGGTTATGTAAATATATATTGACCACTCAGACCCTTTTGTTTCTTTCTTAGACTGTATGAATTCAATAGAAAAAATAAATAGTATCTTTAATTATGTAAACAAAGCACTTCAATTAAGATTTAATCACAGCAACTTCAATTAAAACTTATGCAATTTATTGAAAATTATATGTATATATGTTTTTTGTTTTGTTTTTTCTCTTGGACTATCAAGTGATAATATTTTGTGAGTACATTTAAAGAGTGTTATTTTCTTTGTTTTATTATATTTGTTTTCATATCTTGTTCTTATATTTTATTTTAATAGTCAATGCAAGGGCGAACTCCTTTGCTATAAGATTGCATTTCTTTTGAGCAAATAAAATTTCATTTCATAAGCCTATAGCTGTAACAGAAAGAAAGAATACTCCCGCATTATTGAAAATTACATTTTGATGAACATATACTTTTATAATGCTGCTAGTAATTTTAGTGGAATTGAGTGCCATATGCGCCTCTGTACCTTTCTTAAGTACCTGAGGTCACAGTCGAATAAGATACCACTATTTCGTACTAAAAAACATATTGTGTTGCCCCAATTGATTTTTAAAATGATAGTACTTTTTCCCCAATGAGTGATTATCATTATTAGTATTAAAGTGTGAACTGTAATAATTACTGTTATGCATTTTTTTTTTGTTAATTCATCAGTTATTTTCTACGATTTATGATTTATTTTACTTGATTCGTTAGGCTACCTCGGAAGTGAGACCACAAGTTCAATTTGATCTTGAACTAGGACTGAATTGAATTATTTTTTTTCAAAAAATAGCTCAAACGGTTTTCTTTGATTTGGAATGCTAACTGCAAAGATATTTGTTTTCAAACATTTTTCTGGATAAACCTAATTTTCCGATGGAGGGAGGGAATTCTGTGAAATCTATTAGATTTCAAGTTTTATTGGGGGGCGATTTAGATGCTATTTTGTGGAGTACCGTGTAATAATATTCAAGAACCTAGTTGTTGTTTACTGGAAACCAATAAGTACTTCCGGGCATCACTATATTTATGTCAGAGCAACCAAATTTGAGTAAAAATTATACGTATGAAAATTTATTAATCATACATTGTGAGAATGTCCATTACCATTTCTTTGTGTGCTGTCATTTGTTGCTGCTTAAAACTTAGTGAAATACTGCTTTGAAGCAAAATGCATTATTTGCCTTATATTTGAATAATTAGTTGCATTAAAAATTTCATTTTAAGAGTTGTAAAAATAAACTAACATGAAAAAAATTGGATCAAAATTTATGGTTACTGAATAGGTATATAAAAACACTCGTTATTTTTTATTCCAAAATGAAATGTTAAAACAAGTAAATGAAGTGAAATGAAATATTTTACAAATAATTACCTGTTACTAATATAGAAAAAGATATTGTAGTCAACACCGTCAGTAAGCCATAATACTGTCGCCTGGCCATGATCACTGTCATTGTTCAATTAAGTATTGTTATATCCATCTGTTTTGCTCGTAATATAATCCATCTGTTGTTGATAATAAAATCAACAGAAATAATCATATCTGTGATATTTACGTCGGCCCCATGCAGAGTATAGAGTTTTTATTTTTAAGATGTTTAACAGTAGTATTAAGCAATATATCTTTACATAACCATTATAATTATAATTTATATTTTTCTTTATCATTCATGATTAATGAACATAAAATGGTGTTATAATTTGGGAATTTATTAGTTCTGATAAATTCTTGTTGTTGTTGTTTTTTTCGGAACAGTGATTATAGTAATAATTATATCAAAATTTACAAATAGTGACGTATATGTTTATTATTATTATTATTTGTCTGTAGAGATGGACCAATTCCTACGCTATCTAAAGTCCCTACTGGGCTTCAAAGAAAAACAATAACTAATCGGGGATCTACAAGAAAAATCCAGGCCCCAGGTCTAACCCAGCTAAGATACACCGCAGTCCGAATAAATCGGACCATAACCTTAAAAGAGAAACAGCCTAAGCTCTTCCACAGACACCACACTTCCACTGTACCAAATTTCCTCACAACCCAAACTATCTGTCATAAGATGGACAGTTCAAATGGATGCCATGAATAATAAGTTCCTGTATCTCTACGTGAGTCCGAATATGTAGAGATGCCTTTTTAAATAACCCAGTAAGGGATCCAATCAGATGCTTGAGAGAGAGGTTCGTGCAAGACACAGCAACATCTCACTAATAGCACTGCCCGGATCCACAATTAGCATCTCAGACTGCTCATAGGGATGAATGAAGCTGTGAAACTATCCATGTCAGAAAGACTGACAGGCATGTGCCAAAAGACACCAATGAAAAGGAAAGAGGCGCCTAATTTGGCAAACCTAACTACCACTTACTTATTTCCAAAACTTCTCATAAGACCTGGTGCCCTATGTTCGTGCTTCAAGGAAGAAAGTTTTTCCAAGCTTCTAGAGCATTTTTAGTTACAACTTTGAAATGCTCTTGCATCCTGAGCGCCTCCGACGCACCTTTTAATGTTACATACCCGCTCATCAAAAATTAAACAAAGAATAGCATAAACCTCAGCCTGGAAAGCAGTGGTCCATTAACCAAGAAACTGCCAAAGTGTTCTCCAGACTCAAAATAGACTATAGCTCCAGACTTACCAACCATTCTGGAACCGTCCGTGTTCGGAGTAATTAGCAGGTCATCCATAACCTTGGATTCGTTATAAGTCTTGACTTATATGTTTACTTTAAAAAAAAAAAATCTGGTGAACTCACACGACTACTTATTCTAATTATTTTATTTAATTTAAATTATTTAAAATTTAATAATTATTTAAACAATTTAATTACAAAATAATCGTTATTATTGCAACATTACAATGTTTAGTTGAGCTGGCCATAAAAATGGTGGTGGGGAATTTTGAAGGCGCTCTGTGTCAAAATTCGGAAAACTTGTGCGTATTTAATTTTAAACTAAATGACAGACTTCAAATAAAAGTGATACGTTACGATCTATGCAGCAAAATTCCATATTTGAAGAAAATCGTTGAAGGCGTTTTTGAGACAATCTCGAAAAACTAAAAAAAAAAAAAACACTAAAGTTGCACATCGGTTAATGGATTACGTCCGAAATCTTCGGGTCTGATGCGGTGGTATTGTCTAATCGGAATATCAAGTATGAGCTTTTCGTTTTCGACATATTTTGTTATCGCTCAGATATACAGAGCATTCGCTAAAAACATTTTCTTCGCATTCAGGGAACTCCAAAACAGGTTTTTCCGGTGAAAACTCAATTTCAAAAATCTGGCACGATCGCAATACTTCCTCTTACTATTATTAGTAAGAGAAAGTAAAAACAAAAAATAATTTTTTTAAAAAATAAACAGATTTGATTAACTATAATGAAGAGGAGTCTAATAAATTACTGGTATATAAACAAAAAATATTTATTTCGAATGCTCTTAATATGATTGCAAAATGAGTTAAGAAAGAATTGTTCAGATGTATCTGTTAGTTGGCTGATCGGCCAGGGGGTATCATAAGAAAACACCAGAAAAATTTTTTTAAGTGCTTTTTATTAATAACCCGACGTTTCGACAAAGATTGTTTGCTTCTTCAAGGGCTATCTTAGAATCGAAAAATGTGTATGCTCTGTCACTATACGTTCAATTATGACTCAGTTATACAGTAGTCATAATTGAACATGTAGTGACAGAGCATACAAATTTTTCGATTCTAAGATAGCCCCTGAAGAAGACAAACAATGTTTGTCGAAACGTCGGGTTATTAATAAAAAACACTTAAAAAATTTTTTTGGTGTTTTCTTATGATACCCCCGGCCGTTCAGCCAACTAACAGATACATCTGATCATTTCTAACGGCCAACAATTCCTACAATTTGAATAGAAAAAATTGTTCATTTTTAAGAGATTCGATCAACCAATGGAAAGGTTGAGATAATGTTGAATACTGGTTAATAACTTCTTGATTAGGAGGAGAGCTGCTGAAACAATACATAAAACATAAATTATAGACGTACCATCGTATCCAGTATTCTGTTAAGATCCGCAATGCTGGATAACACATCAATGATTACATCCATTTTAGCATAGGTACTCACTTCATTTTGATCTTTTAGGTTTCGGCGACACCTAACCGTTTTCATAAGAACACGTTAGTTTCCGGGTTGAGACGCATCAGTTGTTTGCTAGAAAGCGACATTTCGCCCATATTACAATGAGCTTTTACAAGGGTCTTAAATCTTGAATGCTAATGGAGCAATTGGAATTGGTAGAAAAGGGGCGTGGCCCTTTCGTCCGCTATCTTGGAAGTAGGTGGCGGGCGAGGCTTAATTTTCCCCATAATCTTAGTTGATTACTTCTAGTAAGAGAAAGTATTGTAACCGTGTCAAGTTTTATCCGGAAATATACGTTTTGAAGTCCCCTGAACCAAAAAAAAAAGAAAAAAAAAGCGGTTTTTAGAAAATGGTTTCTGTGTGTTTGTATGAGAACAGCACAGCTCAAAAACAGAAAAATTGCAGAAGTAAATATTTGACATTCTGTTTGGGTATCATCATGTGATCAGGAAACTTACTTGTCAAAATTCCTCAACCGGAAGTAACACTTTACCGCATGGATTTTTCAGTTTTTGGGATTTTCTCGAAAGCGGACAATTCTCTTCAAATTTCAACAATTTGATTTTCTCGAAAGCGGACAAATTTCAACAATTTTCTTCAAAGAAAGCTTATCGTCTACACATACAAAGAGAGCTACAACTTTTATTTGAAACACTTTTCCGGAAAAATTCATTTAAGGTGGTTTTTGGAGAGTGGCATGGTTATGTTTTGCTCCAAAGTGTTTATTATACAATTCTATCATCCAAATAATATTAGTTAGACATAAATATGCTGTCAAAATCTGAGTTTGAAGAAAATCGGTTTAACGGAAGTGCGTTTTTATTGAAGTTATTTCAGTCTTCTATGATTTGTATCCCTAAAAACACCGACTGATTTCATTAAATTTGTTACACTATCATTATAGAGTACTATAAACTTTTACTGGGGACTTTTTCCCCGAGAAAGTTCATATAAAGAAGTTTAGGGGGACGGGGGTTATAGATTCAAATTTTATTAAGTTTAGATTCTCCAGATTTGATATAAAATTGAAAAAACTTTTCACTTAAATCTGTGTAAACAGCAGCAAGAGAAAGTCATGTGATTGTTTCGCACTACATTTTTTGTGTCATAATACAACTTGAAGCCTTGACTCGGTTCACAATTCTGCTCTCAGACATTGCAGTTCCTTTGTAAGCATTAAGCAGCGTTGTGTTTAAAGCAAAATATTAGAAGAAATAAGTGTAATGGTAAGCCACTTTACAGTTGTTGATGTACGCTAAGTACATGTGAATTGCCCACATCAACAATTTCTGCAAGATAATGAAGTGTATTGTTGGGAATGTTAGTTTGTTACACACAATACGGGAATATAGTCTTGTGTGATGTTTCTAAGCAACAATTAAATGGTACACAGCTCTGATTTTATCTATGTGAATATAATATATAATTTAAATGAATTACCAAAAATTAAAGGAACTAATATTTCTCTGGTTCAAATTTAACTTGAATTAATAACTTCATGCCCTTACTGATGTAGTTTTGACTCTAATGCAGTTACTAAACTCATTTAAATTAATTTTAGAGGGGGTGTGTTCTCTGAGAATTGGGATAGGCTTCCCTCTGAAGTGCCCTTTCAAGATCGGTCGATCTTTCGGATCGATTATCTGAAAATAGTTTACAGATTTATTTAAATTGAATATAATTCTATGTTTACAATGTTCCATCATTTTCGTTGTTCGAAATTTTCTATTAGTATGACATTACATTCAGTGTATTCACTAGATGTAAATCTACAATTTTATACCATTTTATCATCTACATAATATTAACTACAATGTGATGACCAAATCCGAGTTTGAAGAAAATCGGTTCACTCTGTGACTTTATGAACAGTTTTTGGCAACTTTCTAAAGACACCAAGTTTCATTAAACCTGGTATACTAACGAAACATACAAAAGATCTACCAGTTTTTTCTGAAACAATTTTCAGAGTAAATTCATTTAACTGCTTTGACAGTTAAAAAATTTCTTAAATGTTTGTAAACTGCAATAAAGATGTGTGAGTGTTTCCCACCAGATTATTTGTATTCCTTAGCCATCAATAATTATTTTTCTTAAATGATATTTTGGAAACTCTTTCCAAATCCTATTTTACTTTATAATGGAAAAAATAAATACTTAATAGAATTATAATTGCTTAATACCTGTTTAAGAATGTTGGGAGAAATAATAAAATAAAACTCTTTATTTTAAGAAAACGAAGACTTTATTCATTTACACGGCCACATCACTAGCGCAGATAACAATAATTGAAAACTGCTTGCCCAGTGTTGCCACAAACCTGTATAGTCAAAATGTTAAATTGTTTTTATGAAAATAATATTAGTTCATTTTACATAGCATTAATTGGTTATTAAAGAATGTTAGAAAAGACAGAAAGTTTGTGTAAAAAAAAATTTCTTACTTTATACTATTTTTTAATATAAGGGACAGTAGAAATGAATTCTTCTGTTAAAAGTCTCAGGTAGATAATTAAAAGAATTTTTTATTAACATTATTTATTTAATTAAGATTTTCTTCTAAAAGTTTTCCAAGCCACTAGTTCTAATCCCATTTTTTAAATAAATGCATGTAGTAATACAAGATATTGTTACGATATATGTATTTAGTATGATTATACAGTACAAAAAAACTGTACCGTAGATACATGTAGAAATAAACAATAATTATTGTTGAATACTAGATATGAGACACAGGAAAAACAAAGACTAATTTTATAACAATAAATGCTAAAAATGCACACACACAAGAAGAGAAAGTAAAAATAGTAGGCTAATGGCGTTTTGACCTAATGAAAGTAGAAGGACATCTTTTAATGTGCAAAATATAGGCTACACAATAAATTTAATTTTGATACCCTAATGATTTCCCGTGGAATTGTTGATAACAAACTTCCGCCCTTGTTCTAATCGTACTCTTCTTTTATAGATAGTTAAAATTAGAAATCCGGTCAATTGTGTGCTATCTTGTTTCTATGAATGCAGGATACAAAAATTTCAATTGCATATTAAATTGTTTCTCATTTAAAAAAAAAGAATGAAAATATGTCAAGAAAATATTTTATCAGGTTCGCATTTTTTTTCTATTTTAATAAAATTATCTTTTGTAGTTAATTCATTAAAAATGAATAAAATTAATTTGTTTAACACTAGAAAAGTATAAAAAAGCAGAAAGTTAGGCACAGTATTTTGCATTTGTTATCAGCTGTTATTACTTATCATGAAAGATATGTATGTCCTAAGAGACTGTTTATTATATTAATCGCCGTTGCTAAAGCCTGATA
Source organism: Triatoma infestans (assembly GCA_011037195.1). NCBI lineage: Eukaryota > Metazoa > Arthropoda > Insecta > Hemiptera > Reduviidae > Triatoma > Triatoma infestans. The sequence goes on from JAAEAF010002043.1 coordinate 17,154, forward strand.
CGGTGACAGGTGAAATAAAAATTCAGTTTTGTACAAAATCAAAATTGATTTAATGTTTGGTATAATTTCTTTTTAATTATCAAGCATTTTATGCATCCCTCTAGCAAAAAAAAAAAAAAAATCGGCAAGATTTTTGCTTAAAGAAAGATAATTTTCTGCTAAAATATTTTATAATTGAACAGCACAGATAAAAATTTTTCGAAAAATGTTCAGTTGTCTCGATTCCCCCTGGGCCCAAAATTGGTATGAACACATGATTTTTACTTCAATTTATACAGCTACGATCTGTCAGAAATTAAATTCTTAATAGTTGTTTAGTCGCCTTAAATTTACATGAATGGGTGAATCTAAAATTTATAAAACGACTTTTTTTTGGAAGAAAGCAAAACATTTCTCTCCTTCAAAAACCCCTCTTAAATGAATTTTCTCGAAAATAATTTCATACAAAAATGATAGGTCTCTGTTTGTATAGTTGTTAGTAAATCAAATTTCATGACATGTCGGTGTTTTTATGGAGGGAATCACAGAAAACTGCAAAAATGTTCAGCAAAATATCACTTCCGGTCAATTGGAATTTTAAATCACAACATATTTAAATCTGATTAATATTATACGGATGAAAGAATCGTATAATAATTAAATCAGAACTTTAGAGGAACGTGTAACCCCATCCCTACTCCAAAATCCTCCTTAAATGGATTTTTCCAGTGAAATATTACAAATAAAAATTGTTACTCTTTGTATGTGTTATTGATATATTAAGTTTACAGAAAATCGTTGCGGCTGTTTTCAAGAAAATCTCAAAAAACTGAAAAAAAATCATTCATTAAAGTGGGTAGTTTCCGGTTGACCCATTTTTACGAAAAGCTTATTTTAGGTCTCCTGGTAGCCAATATAAGTTTGAATATGCTGCCATTTTTTTTTTTTTTTTTTTTTTTGAGATATGCTGTCTCACACATACAGAGTCCTATTGCTAAACCACTTTTTTGGTCTATCCGGGGACTTCCTCAAAACGGATATTTCCGGTGAAAACTCAATATCGACAATCTGACACGATTGCAACACTTCCTCTTATTAACCGTAAGAGAAAGTAAAAAACGCTCCAACGATTTCCCTTTTATCGGGACACTCCAAGGGAATTTATTTTTTTTGGATGATCCCAGGAGAATTCTCGAAAATGGCTTTCGTTTAGTCTTAGGAATTGCTAAGTGCACAAATATATAAATCTTCCATTTTTATTTCTCGGAAAAATCTGTTGTGAAACACTCACACGGCTTTCTCTTGCTGTAATTTACATCGTCATACTTAACAAACTTTGTTCAAACTTATAATCTTTATTAAATGTTTAATAGTCTTAATATATTTTGAGGAAGCATGACATGACCTGACCTTCCAGTCAGCCCCTCAGAACCTCTCTGAAATAAATTTTCTCGGAAAGCTGTTACAACCAAAAGTGAGAGGTCTCCATATATGGGAGGATACCAGGTTTATGAAGGAAGTCGAAAAAACAGTTCACTGTTCAGTAAACTTACACTTCCGGTGAACCAATTTTCGTCAAACTGGGATTTTTGGCATCACATTTCATTGTAATTAATTTCATACATATGATAGTAGATAGTGTAACAAATTGAAATGACAATTTAGACGAAAGCATAAATCCGCTCCTTAAATGAATTTTCCCGGGAAAAAAGGTTCAAACAAAAGTTGTAGCTCTTCATGTGTATAGTTTATAGGCAAAATTTTAAAAAAATCGTAGGAATCGTTGTTGAGAAAATCGCAAAAAAAAAACTGAAAAATCTATTTAGTAAAGTGAGATATTTCCGATTGACCGATTTTGATTAAAATCTTATTGTTGGATCCCCTGTCAGCACTTAAATTAAATATCCAGCTACTATTTGCAATTTTCACTATTTGATTTAGGATGACCAACGCAAATACAAGACCAATTTCTAAAAATCAGTTTTTCGGCCTCAGAGGACCTCAAAACGTATATTTCTTGTGAAAACTCGATATCCAAAATGGTAATTATTTACAAGTGTGCCCCCAAGATGGACGACCACTAGCTACAATAACCTGCTCACATGAACAATCACATATAAACCCTCTTGTTTTAATATTTATCACTGAATTCTAGTTAATTTAAATTACAGTGTTAATTTAGCCAGTGTTCGCTAATTAAAACCTACAAATTCTTGGGACAATGTTTGAAGTTAAACTCTGATTGTGTTTCGTAATTGTGACTTAAGATTTAGTCTGAACTGTTTGAAATGAATGAAAATGTGAAATAAATAAAGAAATGTGAATAAAGAAATAAATCAGAAATGGGAGTGTAATGAGAGTGGAAGTGAGAAGGTTACTGTAACTGGTGGTCGTCCATCTTGGGGGCACACTTGTAAATAAATTTCAAGAATAGGTAAAAATAAATGCATAGTAAATTTTTCTGGAGATCTGTGACTTTTGGGTTATGTGAAAACTTTCAAGTTTTGATGGCTTTGATTTGTGGTCGACGGTGTAGAATCACCATTCCCTTACGCTAACTTAATTCTAAGAACCAATAATATTACTGGCAAATTAAGTAAAATGAATTGTCCCCTTTCACTACTTATTATTTTTGCGTAATATTAAGGGCAATTTCACTCATTATAATAGTATAGGAAAAATAGAAAACTTGAAATAAATGTACGAATTAAAATTTTAATAACTGAAGTAAGTCGTATGAGCGTTTCACGTCATACTTTTTTTTTACTTTCTCTAGGAAGAGGAAGTATGCGATCGTGACGAAGTTGAGTTTTCATCGGAAATACCTTTTTCTGGGTCCTCTGGTCTGTATGTGTGTATGTTAACAGAATATTTCAAAAAAGAAAAGTCACAGGAAGTTCCAACTTGGTATTCTGTTTACTTCATTATTGTGCTAAGCTAAACAGGGCTGAACAGTCTTCAGGGCTGTCGTTGCATAAATCACCTTAATTATGAAAGTTTTAGACTGTTCACTAAATTTAGACTGGATTGGCAAAAAAAAAAAAAAACATTTTTTGAAGCTCTATATTTACTAAATGCCAAGAGAATGAAAATTAAACAGGAGGTTTCATTTGAAGTGTTTACCCATTAAACTCTTCGTTAAAATCTCGCTTGTTTTTTTCCGTTTAATGGTTTCGTCAAAAAACTACGATAAATTTTATTTGAATAACTGCCCTTTTTTAATTTACAATTCTGAAACCTAAAGACCAATATTGTTCTTTTTTTTTTTTTTAAGCTAGTCATAAATATAAGAGTGAAATAGAAAAGAAAACGGTGTCGTAGGAAGGAGATATTGGCTGAATTTCCTGTATAAAAATTAGGCTTGATTATGAAAAGGGGATGTTTGAAAGTAAAGTGAACTACATACAAGAGTATTGTTCGAGAAGTCGAAGGTCATTAGGCCTTCAGAACTCAGGAGTAGGTAAGTTTGAAAACAATGTTGTTACAACTAATCTCCTTATTCGTAGAATTTTCAAAAAGGTAACCTCCACTCACATAAATATAAAGCTTTGAAAATATAAAAATAATTTGTTGTAAACTTGGTAGACCTTTTGAAATCCTTGTTAAACATGACGTATTTTGGATGGCTTGTTTCTTTTATTTATTTTCTTTTACTATTGTACATAAAAGTAATGCATTCGTGCAGATTTTCTTACCCTTATAACTTGGTAATATCATCCGTTTATAATAAAGATACAAGTTTTATTTCGAGAAATTTATTTAAGGAATAAAAATTGCTAAGCAGTACATGGTTTACATATTTCAATGTTTTTTTCAAAAATCTCAAGTTTGAAAAAATTGATTTGATTAGCTCCACTTTGTTGAATATATTTTTCTTTAGGTTTTCCCAAATTTTCTTGTAAAAAGTAGGACTTATTTCTTTTAAACTTGATATATGCCAATTTACATAAAATAAAAACGTGCATTTACCTGAAATAGTTTTCCGGCGAAATTCATTTTAGGGGAAAATTCTGGGGAAACTGTGACGTTAGTTCACGGCTATAAAACTGTATTTTTTCCAGTCTACACGTTTTGAGAGCATTCTAAATGATTGGTAAAAAATAATTGTGAACACTGCTCTCAGAGAAAGACATGGAAGTGTGTTTGACATATAAATTTTTCTTCTTACTTTGTCTTGCTTTCGTGACAGATTTTCGAAAATGAATTGAACCAGAAGTGCATGGATGTCCCCTGAGCAAGGAAAAAAGTAGTTTCTGAAAGTGGCCTTTGGACCATCTTGGTCTTATCCAAAGATATAGTCAGCGCAGCTTAGGTTAAAATTAATATTTCCATCAATTTCCTCCTATTGGGCAACTAGTACTTCTTCAGGAATATTGGCATACGTGTGGATTTCACAGCCCACAGAACAAGTCTTTGTAACAGAGATGCGGGGACTTGAGGTTCCTTGCTAAAAAAAATAGTTTTTAGAAGTACCCTTTGGATATATGTAGTCTTAACATAAAGTTTTGGGTGACTAACATTTCTTCAGGAATCTTAGCATACATGCGGATTTTACCTGCCTAACTAATGAACAAGTCATTTATGGCCTTCAGAATTGGCTGATGCGTTTTCAAGAGCAACATCTAGCTGTCCACCACAAAGACTCATACTTAGAGGATTTGGTATTTTTACCATTCCCTCTTCACATTTCAAATCACTAGAGTGAAATTTGAAACCGATTTTCATCATTTTCGATACGATGCGATAAAAATCATATTTGATGGTTCTGGAAAAGTTGAGTCTGAATAGGGTTTCCTCAGTCTTTACTGTCATTTCGCCTATATACATTTCACTCGCATGCCTACTGGCAAAGTTCGCTTCTACCATGCGTACAATCTTAGCAGTAGAAAATTTGGAAGCGGAAAATCGGTAATGAAAAAGTAGTGTGAGGTTTTCATCCCAAATTTTATTTTGCATTGAAAACTGCTGGAGTATGTATATATGGAAAATTTTGCACAAAACCTAAGCTTATGTTTTACAGTTTTTTATAATAAAAAAATTATAAGACCCTAAAAATACAATATATCAACATCCCCCACCAAAATATTCTGCAAGAACTGATTCTTCTCCCCACTTCATCAGCATCATTGTCCAGTTGATGGACTCTTCTCTTTATACGAACTGTTTTGACATTCTCAACCATCATACACTGTCAAGATGTCCATCAGGACAGTGTTTATAGTTTTATATGGTATTACTGTTTCTACACAAGTATCTAGTCTTGATGATCGTCATAGTCCAGTTTATGCAGAAGGTATTGGAGAACCTGAACATTTGGACGATAATGGAGTTTTGCATATTAAAGAGTATGATTTATTTCTTTTAAATAATTGCTTTTTTATATTTAAAAAAATGCAAAGTTAATTTATGTTGCTATGAATTCTAAAAATCCAAAGTTTCTGACTTTGAGCCAAAGTTAATCCAAAGTTAATTATTTTTGAAGCGAGATAGAAAACAAAGAGGGGCCACTAGATGAAGAAATGCTTGCAGACTACGCCGGTCATGGAGTCAGGTAAAAAGTCTTTTAAATTAATTGATTAACAACAATTATTTTTATTACTATTATTGATAAATTACAAACCTACCATTAATCATTTTTACGAGAGAGAGGGAGACTGGATGGGACTGAGATTAGGTAGGAATTCTAGGACGTAATGGACTTTTTAGCCGTTCTCGTCTGTTCTAAAGCTGTGAAGAGATGCTACTTGGTTATAATAATGATGAGAGAGAGCATTGTGGAGGTAGTGTATATAAAATCTAATCCCCTGCAGCTATAAGATCTATATAGCGTTTGTATGTTTGTACACAGAATGTAATCCATCTATCAAGTGAACAAGTGTGAGTAAGTGATGTGGGAAGCTGGAGTTAGCCTGTGGGTATGCTAAGGCCAAGTAGTTGCCCAAATCACTAACTCTGAATGTCTTGTGTGTCTATTGTGTAAGTGCGAAGAATGTCAGTTTAACTGTTGTTAGGCTGGGAGACCGCACACACGTCAAGATCCCTGAAGAAATGACTAGTCAGTCAGTCAGTCATATTTTTCCTTAATAAAAAATCGGTTGTCTAAACAGTTTCAATGGAAACTCAGAAAAAAAGTGCAATCACTCTTTTTTTATATCTTTTTTTTTTAAATTTTATTTTGTTAATTTTTCGTAAAATTTTCCAGAAATACTTATGGAGGGCATCGCTATGGAAGTTACAGCAGAAGTTCCAGCTATAGCGGTAGCAGCAGTTATGGCAACCGGCGTACTGGATATGGTGGAAGTCATTCTGGCTATTCTGGTGGAAGTTCTTACTCCAGCGGTTATTCTGGAAGTCATAGAAGTCCTGGATATAATCATAATTACTATACAGGTATCTTTTTCACTAAGTATTGATCCTAAAATGCCAAAAATGTTTGCTCTCCAGGTAAAAAAAAAAATTATAAGCGATTTGGTTCGATTTTGGTAGATGATTAACTTTTAAATGCTGTCATATAAAAAAATAAAATTATATTTCAAGTTATATTTCGGAAACAATTACAGAATTATTATTTTAAGTAAATAAATTTTAGTATTTCAAACTATAAAGGAATTGAAACCTTAGGAGTTCTTTAATTATTGTGTTTTATTGGAGACTTTCTCGATTTGTACTTTATAAAGACAGCCGCTAGATGTCACTAAGATGCCGCAAGAAGATAGTACGTTTTTTCTTTTGTCTCACACTTGTTAAATGAAAAATGTGATAGTTTCAGATTTTTTGAACTGGAATTTTCACAAAAAAAAAGAAAGAATTGAAATTGAACTTACCCGAGTCCGAAAGTATGTTTTTGCGAATAATAATCTGTATGGGGGTGCTTATGTTTGCCTTAATATAAACCTAACAACGAAACATCGTAGACAATTTAAATTAGATCTTTTGTTTGGATATCTCCCGATGCTTTACGAAGTTTTTTGACAAAAAAAAAAAAAAAATCGGCGCCAACAATTTTCTTTAAACTTATTTTATAAACTACACATATAAGAAGTTACAAATTTTATTTGAAACGTTTCCCCGGAAAAATTCATTAAAAGAGATTCTTTTGAGGGTAAGGTAGGATTATGTTTTCCTCGAAACTGCTAGCTTAAGTTTACTTTACAGTTCTATCGTCCAAATTATATTAATTAGAATTAAATATATTCACAAAACTTCGAGTTTAAAGAAAATAGGGTGCAAAGGACCATAGCTGTTGTGCACTTTAACAAATCCAAAAAAAAAAAAATATAGAAAGTAGATTGCCGGAAGTGCGTTTTTACTAATTCTTTTTTCCACTTTTCTGCATTTTTTTTTTTCATAAAAACTCCCGATGGATTTCGTTAATTTACTGTATTCTCTCCCTATGAACTTTTGTTGGAAACTTTTTCAGGGTGCATACTTTACAGAGTTGGCCGGTAGATGTCAGTAGCATATTGTTATTAATTTCTTTCTCCTGCTGTAACTGGAAGAATTACACTTGTGTCCAAGTTTCGAAATTGTGTTTTCATTAGAAGTATATGTTTATGAGCGCCTCCTGAGTATGAAATGTTTTTAGGTGCGTGCGTATGTGTGTGTTGGTAGTATGTATTTACGAAATATCTCGTTTAGCTACTACGACTACTAGGCAGACGATCGAAACTATTCCAGAATCAAAAGCGGCTATTTACACTAAAAAATTGTTGCAATTTACAATATTTACAATTTATTGTAAATGTTACAAAATTTGTCAATTGGAACTTGAACACTCACAGTTAATAATTAACATAACTAAGATTTTTAGTAAATATTTAAAATGTTCTTTCCTTTCAGGTGGATGCAATTCAAATCTTATGGCTCCAATGAATTCAATATTGGAATGTTCCACACAACAGGGGTTAGTTTGTAACAATGTTATCAGCAAAAGTTGTTTAATAAATTTTAAAAAATGTTGAAATTACTCTAAGATACGGCATGTTATAGTTTTAATAAAGATTCCTTTTATATTTATCAGTGGCTGCACGGCTACTTGTATATCAAACTACCAGTTTCCTTCAGGAGTTTCTCAGATAAATATAATTTGTCATGAAGGTATTTGGAGGATGAAAGGAGCCAATGATGATGTTATTCCTACTTGTTCACGTATGTAAATTAATTAAAATATATTGAAATAGTAAAGAATATTATCACCTATTTGGGGCAGCCATGTTTCTGTGCAATATTGCTCTAATGCACTTATTTAAGTATAGTTATTTATGCGAGTTTGGTGCATAGTCAAGATTGTAAAACGAAAAAAACTATTTTTAAAATTTGTTGCAAAAATAAAATATATTACACAAAATAATGACATAAATCAAGCACAGCGATGGGTAGCAGGCGACCAAAGAAGAAAAAAATGTTTATTTTAATTCTAAATCTGGTAATAGGGGGTTTTCAAAGAAAATAAATGAATGCCAGAGTTGTGCGTGTGTTTGCTGCTTGATTTCGCCACACATTAGCCGTTTTTTCATCTATATGTGTAGATTTGAGACGAAAGATAATTGCGATCCCAGATTTTCAAAATCGCCATTTCCCATTGATGCCAGACTTGAGCAGCTCGGAATCACAAAGAAGATAAAACTGTAATTCTTTTTTTTTTGTTTCTGCCACTTCATTAACAAAGTAAATCGTCAATAAAAGATCGTCATATTGTGTGATTGGTACCTCAGGAGGCAGAACCCTGAGAGAATATATATTAACCCAACTTAATCCTCCCTTATCTCTATCAAGGAGATACAAATGTTTGGAAGTGAAAATTTGTACCCCGCAATAATCCTCTAGTATGATCATTCATAAAGAAATTGTACTGTATTATTATGTAATATATCTTGTTTCGTGTCCTCGCGCGTAGGTCTAATGGCTAGCGCACTCGCCTTTGGTGAGAGAATTCGGTGTTCGATTCCCGTGAGGGCAAAGTCGGTATTGCCCCAACATCGAGAAAAAAGTGGATATTCAGTTGGCAGCGTATCTAGAGAGCGAAGGCTGGGACTAAACGGGGAGGTAACCGCGGTATCCATTCAACGCCTCCCAATACAAGTGACCGTCTTGGTAAGCCTTAGCCCTTCATGGGCTGTTGCGCCATAGGTTTGTTTATTTGTTTCGTATTTTTGATCGAGGTTTTTATATTTGATCACAATTATTTCGATTAAAAATGTTCGATGTAAGAAATATTCATGGAATCTTGTAATGGATAGTTTATATCGTGTATATCAATATCAGCGTTTATATCAGTATATCAGCGTTTTGTACTTTTTTTAGTTCAGCTTCCTTTGGCACTGAATATTCTTCAGCAAAACTGATAATACTGCCTGCTGTAGTTTATTTATTTAGTTTAATTTGGTTCAAATTTCACATTACATAATTGTTTTCACAGCTATTTGCCTACCTGCCTGTCAGAATGGAGGGACTTGTGCCAGCCCTAATGTGTGCAGATGTTCAGATAATTTCTTCGGCGTCTATTGCCAGTATGAAATGAAAAAATGTTTGGAATATCCACCAACCCCGATGAATTCAAAAAAGACGTGCACGGAACAGTTAGTAAATTCATATAATACGTTTTTACTTACTTTTATCTAATCAACTTTATTTTAACTTCTATAGATGATTTTATTTGCAGACATCATGGAAACCTCGTTTTGCACTTTCATGCACTTTTTGTTTTAATGATGTATAAATAATGCTAAACCGGTTGTGCGGAATCTATTACGAATTTATTAGCTGACCAAACTATATCTAAGGAGTTAAATTCGAAGTTCATAATAATCATTGTTTACCAATAATTATTTAAGATTTAATGTAAACATTCGTTTTGATAATGTGAATGGGTGACTTTGCATGTGTAAAATTGTATTGTCAATAGAAAGGTTGGCTGATCGTAACTCTTCTCAAGTGATAATAAAATAGAAAATAGATGAAGAAAAAAAACCGGAATCAGATTCCCTGATATCTAAATGGAACAAACAACATTTTGATCTTTCTACAATTTTTCGTTCGACTGAGGAAATTCAGAACATAGGTTTTCAGTGGAAATACGAATTTTGCAAATTTGGCATGAAGGTAATATATCCTCCCTTACCTATTGACTTGCATAAGAGATTGATAAATATATAGACGTGGCTGCAAGTGTTAAGCGCAAATAATAAAAGATGCAACGGAGTCAGTACTACTTTCCCATTCTTCTACTTCTTGATCAGAGATTCTCTTCCACAGAATTCATTTTGACCACTTATATAAATATTTTTACTTTCTCTCACTCCTACTAAGAGGAAGTATTGTAATAGTGTCAAATTTTCGATATCGAGTTTTCACCGGAAATATCCGTTTTGAGGTCCCCTGAGTCCAAAAAAGTGGTTTTTAACAAATGGTCTGTGTGTGTGGTGTGTGTGTGTGTATGTATGTATGTAAGCATAGCTCAAAACGAAAAACCGTAGAAAGTTGAAACTTGATATTCCGTTTAGTTATCACCGTGGGAATCAGACAGTACGTTATCTGTCAAAATTCCTCAACCGGAAGTAACACTTTACTAGTTGAATTTTTTACTTTTTTGCGATTTTCTCAAAAATGGCTCCGACGATTTTCTTTAAACTTAGTATATCAACTACACATGCAAAGATCTAAAACTTTTATCTAAAACATTTCTCTGGAAAAATTCATTTAAGGGCACTTTTAGGGGGAGGGGTAGGGTTATGTTTTTCTCTAAAGGGCTATGACAGTTGATTATACAATTCTATCCAAACAAAATTAATTAGAAATAAATAGATGGCTAAAATTCCGAGTTTCAAGAAAATTAGTAAACCGGAAGTGAGCTTTTACTGAACAGTTTTTTCAGTTTTCGAAGAATTTCGTTAAATTTGGTACACAAACTATAAAATTTGTCAATTATAATTTTAAGAACAGGAGTAAGAGAAAGTTGTGTGAGTGTTTCACACCAGATTTTTTACAGGTTATAATAAGTCAGTATATACGAAAGTCATTCAGTAAGTAACGAGACAAATCACTGGTTTGTATATTCATTACAATAGTTACAGCGCAACAGGGCATCCTTGTACTTAGTTTCTCATTAGCTGTTCAAGAGTATTTCATAAGCATAACCTCAAATGTATTCAGTTAACAATGGCGAGTCCGCTCGTGCATTGCAACTCAAAAAAAAAACACTCAGTAACCTTATATAAAAAAAAATCTGGTGTCAAACACTTACTCAACTTTCTTTTACTCCAGTTCTCAACATTATAATTGATAAACAAAATAAATAGAAAAATAAATAAATTTTATAGTTAGTGAACCTAATTTAATGAAATTCGTCGAAAACTGAAAAAAAAAACTGTTCAGTAAAAGCGCACTTCCGGTATAGTAATTGTCTTGAAACTCGAAATTTTGGTCATCTATTTATTTCTAATTAACTTTGTTTAGATGATAGAACTGTATAATCAACCATGATAGCACTTTAGAGGAAAACATAACCCTACCCCGTCCCCCAAAAGTGTCCTTAAATAAATTTTTCCAGAGAAATGTTTTAAACAAAAGTTGTAGTTTATATAATAAGTTTCAAGAAAATCGTTGGAGCCATTTTTGAGAAAGTCGCAAAAAATTGAAAAAATTATTTAGTAAATTAAACGCACTTTCAGTCATCCGATTTTTTTCAAATTCGAAATTTCAGCAACATATTTAATTCTAATTAACATTATTTAGATGACAGAATTGTCTAATAAACTGAAATAGCACTTTAGATGAAAACCCCTTCACCAAAAGTGCCCTTAAATGAATTTTCCCGGAGAAATGTTTTAATAAAAGTTGTAGCTCATTGTATGTGTAGTTGATATACCAAGTTTGAAGAAAATCGTCGGAGCCATTTTTGAGAAAATCGCAAAAAAGTAAAAAAAAAACAACTAGTAAAGTGGTACTAGTTCGCCTAGTGAAGTCAACTAGTGAGCGGTTGAGGAATTTTGATAGATGACCCACTATCAGATCCCATGGTGATAACTAAACGGAATATCAACTTTGAACTTTCTAGGATTGTTCTTTTTTGAGCTATGCTGTTCACATACATACACACATAGACCATTTTCTAAAAACTACTTTTTTGGACTAAAGGGACCTCAAAAGGGATATTTCCGGTGAAAACTTGATATCGAAAATTTGACACGATTACAATACTTCCTCTTACTCCGGAAGTAATATTTAATAGCGGAATAAACGGAGATTCTTACTAAAACATCTTGTCGGAACAAGCAATAAAGCGGTATTGTTCCGTTCAAAACTATCAACAATCCGCAAATGTGTAACCTTTCAAAATTTATTCTGTGATATCGGCTATTTGTTAAGCAGGCTACAGACTATGCATGTATTCGCGATTCGTGATGCCTGATTCGTCCAGTTCGTTGCAGTTCTTAGTAATTCGCAAACAGACTATGCGTTTGTTCAAGATTCGTATGCGTGATGCGTGATTTATCCATGTTCGTTCGCAGTTTCAAATTAGTACACAGAAATTTGTGAGCACGAGCAAAGCCTATATATTAATTATTTCAGTAGGTACATGTATATTAGTTTTAAATTGTATGTATATATTTGTGCTCTGAAAATATGGAGAGTGACGATGATCTGGCAATAGCTAGTGCTGTTTTTATAATCATGGCGCAAAAGAAGAAGAAGTTTTTAAACAAACGGAAAAAACGCAGAAGGTGGAGTGTATCACTATTCAAAAATAGAGGCAGGTAATTATTAAGTTCATACGATTCATTCTCTGGAATCAGTGCTATACGAAAAAAAATACATCAGACCACTCGTATTCTTGCCTGTTATCTTCTTTGGCCATTGTTTTTAATTATCATTTAAAAAAAAAAAACAAGATCGCGGAATTAAATGTAAACATAACCCATCGAACAAACTAGCGCGCACAACTAATGGACGAATTAACTAGGAACATAGCCCGAACTTCGGCGAATTAACTAGGAACACAGCCCGAACTTCGGCGAATCAGCGTTCGTGTTGATGCGCAGCCTTTGATATTCATCAATTTACCGCTCTTTAGAGCGACTGTGCACACACGAATCATGTTGTTTACGAATCGATTTTTAACAAACAAGTCCCTTCACACTATTCGTGAACTGCCCGTGATTCACGAATCGCGAATACATGCATAGTCTGTAGTCACCTTTATAGAAAGTGATAAAAATATTTCATTTTTACTTTATAGTAGTGTAGAAATTTCAGTTTTAATTATCAGTTTTGAAAAACATAAATGAGTAGATGTTTGCTTTTTTCGTTTATTTTTAATTTCCTAATTTTATTTTCTACTAACAGGGTTTGCTCTATTACCTGTGCTTCCAATCATCAGTTTCCAGATGGGTCAACCACAGTAGAATTGTTTTGCAAGGAGGGTGAATGGGTTCCATATAGAAGTGATTGGGTATCTGTACCGGATTGTGAAGGTCAGTTTTAATCAAGAATAAAGCCATATTTCCTTCTTAAATTCAGTTTGTTAAAGTGATAAAATTATTAATTTTGTTTCAGCTACCTGTGATCCACCGTGCCAGAATGGAGGAAAGTGCCTCTCCTATAATACATGCCAGTGCCCTCAAGAATTCAGAGGATCTCAATGCCAATACTGTTAGTAGCTAGTTTTTAGTTCTTCTTTTTTTTGTAATAATTATTAAATAATATTCACACAAGTGAATCGTAAAGTTGAAGGATGTAGTTTATCTTAAATTGGATTTTTACTTTCTCTTAGGCTAGGCGCTGACATGCAATTTTTAAGTTTTGCAATAGTTGCACAACAGTTTGATCGGCGAATGATAAAGTGCGCTGACATGTGTAACTAAACCGTCATGTGCCATCAACTTAGCATACATGCAATTAAACGATTCAGTTTTAAGATGAACTTCTACTAGCTATCGTCGGTTTGTGCTCTTGAATTATAACGGAGAAAGGACTTTCGGAGAAAGAAGAAATACTGGATACATCCAATCACATCACAACGATTGTTAAAAGGACAATTTCATAAGTATATATCAAGACTTACGTTCTTACCCGGAAAAGTTGTGCGGCAAAGAGATGCTGTAAGATATGAAGATACATTATATGAATGTCCACTCAGTAAATATGAATGCCACAAATATTCGTGGTACTCATAGTGAGTCAACAGCAAGAGATTACTTTGTAAAATATTTCACATCACCACAAGGGTCAATTCCTGACAATACGAAGAAATATAAACTCGAGTTTCATAGACTCTAGCGTACCCTACTACCAAACTGGCATTTTCCACATTTTATTTTAACTGTGGGCACTAAACGTACTAAGCTTGCAACTGTTGATTTCAAGTGAGCGTAGACACGTTAAAACCTGTATGATACAAAACAATTGCACGTAGTTGCGCAATCGTTTAGTTCGTGTCAAAACACAAACTGTTCAGTTGCTTAAATTCACAGTTGCATGTGCGCGCGTTATCATACAACTGTGTAGGACTCATTTTCGCGACTAAACTGTTGCACAACCAAATGTTGCATGTCAGCGCCTAGCCTTACTGCTGGTATTAAGAGAAACAATTGCGATTGTGTCAGATTTTCGAAATTGAGAATGCGCCGGAAATATATGTTTTGGGGTGCCCTAAATACGAAAAAAATGATGGTCTCTATACATGTGTATTTTTTAACAGAATATCTCAAAAATGAATAACCGCTGAGGAAGCTCAAACTTGGTATTCCTTTTAGGCATTACCGGCGCATGAGAAAGTGCGATTTTACTGAATTAAGTTTTTTCGTGATTTTCTCAAAAATGGTTCCAATAATTTTCTTTAAACTTCATATACTACCTACACCCATAGGTTATCTATCATTAGTATTTGGAAAATTATCCCTTGGGAGAGGTAGGGCGTATTACGACTTAACACTTTGTAATAAGAACTTATCCAAAACTAAGTTCCAAAAAAAAAAGTAACTGAAAGAAATGAAATTACCTTTTTCTTTTCTCCAGTAAAGGAATCCTGTGACATTAGACGCTTAGCTTTCAATGGTAATTCCAACTGTTCTGGAGATGCGAAAGCCCTTACTTGTACGGTTAAATGTCCCAGTGGTATGAATTTCCAGACTGAACCTGCTGCACATTATGTTTGCCTATATGAAACTGGAATCTTCCAACCGTCGAACGTACCACAGTGTGTTTTTAGTAAGTATTTCTTCCATTCAGTAATTTGTATTTAATGATTAGAATACTTTTGCAGAAGATGCAATTCTTATTTTCTTATAATCTAATAACATTACAATGTAATATTTATTCTCCAATATGAGATTTCAGATGAATAGAACAAGATCCTGTTTGCATGTTAAGACGTATCCGCTAGGAAGGGTTTAACTCAATGGTAGCGCTCTGGTCTTTCAACACGGAGGTCTTGGGTTCAAGTCTAACAGAGCTGCCCCTTAGAATTATTCTCTTCCTACGAGCCTCTACTGCTAAATGCCCGGTGTGGTCAGTGTTGTCTGTAGCGAGACAACACTGTCCGGAGGCTAGCAGAGCACTGAGAAGGTTCTGGGTGCCAGTAACCATTAATGTTGACGCGCCTTAAATTTAAGGAAAAGCATGCTCACTAAGTTCGACAAAAAGTTGTTCCTTTATAGTTAATTTAGAAGTTTCCGAGCACTGTCGTTTCACTGGTATGGAAGGTTAATTTCTCGGCCGCGCATATTATTTTGGTCGGAATTTTTATCAAGTTATAAAGCAATTAGAAAACATGCTATCAATTCAGATAACGCTTTTTGTCAAATTATTGCTATATAAATTAACCTTTAATCAACTATTCTTCCAATTACGCTTGTTTTTATATCCTCTCCAAAATGAAGCACTTGAATCGGTATTCGTATTGAACATATAATCGCTATTTTATTCTTCTCAAATAGACTAATTTATTTCAAGTAATTGACTATTGAGTTAGCATTCATTTGAATTCATATTATCTTATACATGTTAATAAGATTAATAATTCTGTTATGTTGTCGACCATATTCCTAATAAAAGTGAAACATTAGGTATTTTTTCATTAAGATTTGAATAAATTCGTAATTTTTCATAAATTCGTTGCATGATTCGTAACGTTCGTTGCGTTTTTTAACATAAAATATTAGCAATAAATATTAATTTCAATTAGACTGTTAACGGTTTTAATACTTCCGCTTAATTCAATAAATATCATAAGCAACATCTACGTCCTAATAGTTAAATCATAAAGAAAAATTAGTAATAACAACTGATTAACCATAAAACTAATTGAATTTATAGATGCAAATCAAGGAAATGAATTATTAGATTATGTATTCAATGAACGCGACAGACATAGGTCACATGTAGTTGAATATGAAAGTACTAGAACAGCGGAAGGCCAAATTTTAAAAGATAAACAACCAACTTGTCTTAGCTGGCAAGGTGTACATTTCAAAACTTTTGATAATAAAGTTCTAAAGTGAGTACAGTTCCATCAATTTTTAAATTATGTAAATATAAAATGTTTGTTTAATTTTTTAAAATTTAAATTTTTAACAGTTTTAAAAGCGATTGTGTTTACAATCTAGTCAGTGATAGTGATAATAGTTTTCAAATTCAAACGCCTTTCTTAAAAAAATCTTGCGATTCCAAAGTGTCTCCATGTAAACTGGTCAACGTCTATGTAAAAGGAAAAAATTATCAATTGGCTACAGATGGTAAGTTTTTTTTTTATTATAATTATTTGTTTAAATGGTATTTCTCATTTTACGAATGTTTAAATGAATGTAAGATCTTGTTTAAATTAAATAATAAGATGCAAACAGGAAGTGATGTTTCGAAAAAGTTTTGATTTTGACTTAACCTATAAATTTTCGAACTATTACTTTCTCTTACCCCTAATAAGAGAAAAGTGTTAATTCTCGATATCGAGTTTTCATTGGAAATACACGTTTTGAGGTCTTTCCTGAATCCTAAAAATGGTTTTTAGAAAACCGTCTATACTTCTGTGTGTGTACATACGTGTACAGCAGAGTGCAAAGACAAAAAATCCAAACTTGACATTCTGTTTGGATAACACAATGGGTTCGAGAAAGCTTATGTTGCGAACAATGCATCCACTCAGAAGAACTCGTTTGTGGTTTTTAACTTATTAACAGTTAGGAACTTGTCCTAATTTCTTTATTATTATTATTATTATAACACTTCTTAGATATAATTTTTTTTTACCTAGCAGCTATATTTTTACTTTTACAGCTTCCAAACATCCAATAATTCTGGAAGGTAATTCAGTACTAAAAGTTCCCTCTCAGTTGCCAGGATTACTAGTTGAATTTGGTGGGCCGCATTCACTTATTGCACATCTGTCCACTGATATCACGATAATTTGGAATTTTGAGGTATGTGTAATTTTTTATATGTATTGTGTGTATCGTTTGGATATAAAGAGATTTGAGAACTGTTTACGATGTTGGGTTTAAATTCAGAGTTGGTATGGATCACAATTGTAATACAGCTCCCCTAAGATGCGGAGAGAGAAAGAGGATACAGTTTTTATTTAAGATCTATTAGCACTCTGTTTTCCCTTGGATTTTGTCAACATTGGAATATACTACGCAATTTGGAATCCCAACACAATCCAAGTCGAATTAAGACTTGGCAAGGGCAGAATTGATTCGGAGAAGAAAACCTATCAAGAGTTGCTAGTTTCAACAAAATTAGTACAGGGTGAACTAGTGAATCTTAGATGTTGTTATATATAATTCCTTGCGGATTGGCCTCAATATTCCAATGTAGACTGAAACAGGATTTCTACAGGATGTGTGGTGTATAGTAGGCGTTATAGTATATAGCAGGTGTATAACGACACATCATCGTTTTTGCGATTTAGCAAAGTAAGAAACTGGTCCATAATTTATTGTTTTATGTCTAAATCTTGCTCTATATTTTATTCATTTTCCTTTATTTATTTGGTTTCTATTCATGACTGCTAGTAAATTGCTTATACTCCAGTTAGTTCAGTCCACGATGCACTAATTAGAACAGTCCATACACCCTAGTTAGTATTTCAACTATATTTGAATTACAGGATGTTGTGGAGATTAAATTGTCCTCTCCAGTGAGAAACAAAACAACCGGACTCTGTGGACCTATAAATGGAAACGGAAATGACATTTATGGCACAAGTTTACAAGCTTTTGTAGATTTGGCGCGAGTAGATGTTATAGGCGGTAATCTATTTTGACTATTATTATAAAAAAAAAATATTGTAATTATAATGAAATCTAATATAATTTCTCAGTCATATTATCGCTTATCTTTTAAATAGAAATGTGTGAAGAAAAAATTGATGAAAATCAAGCATGTGTAGATATACCAACAGAAATGAAAGCGCATGAGTTTTGTAATAAAATGCTAGAAGAGGCTAGATTCGGAGCTTGTTTACAGGTAATCTAAAATTTTTTTACTAAAACAGAGTCGCTGTTAAATCAATTACGGTTAATACTAGTTTTATGACAGTATTTTAAACTTTTATATACAAGCTGAGTGGGGATATGTATCTAACTTCATTCCACTTTAATTCGATATATTTCTAGACAAAATGGAATTAAATGTATTTTTACTAAAAATTATTTACCTTATTATTTTTTTTTAATAATTGAATTATTGAGGAAATTGAATAATTGATTATTTTCTAAGAAAAATGGGCAATGCATGATAATCGCTTCATTTCTTTCTATAAAATGTTAAAAATTAATTAGGCAAATGCAAATAATTTGACACTTATGATTATTAAAAAGAAAATTTTCATTGTTCAGTTTGAGGCTGAAATGTTATTTAATTTTTAGTTTCTATTACTGCCCTAAGTTCAGATAGCGATTCGAATTTGAGTATTCAGCAAAAATCATCAAATGATCTATGTGAGCGTGAACAAAATAACTGAAAAACGTAAAGATTGCAGTGAACTTAAATTGATATTCAGTTTAACTTTCATCACCAGGGGATCCAGCATGAAAGATTTAGTCCAAATCCATCACCTACAAGTGCTATTTTACTGAATGATTTCATGTACTTATTCACCCCCTCCAGTTTTAAGCAATGTATAGGTTTGTTTTAAGTATAGGTTATCACTTTTTCTGAATTAAAACATGATTCTCGACAATGTTCTTACCCCGTCTCACCTTATAAATCTTAATTATATTATGGGCCCTCCAGTTTATTCACATTTAAACCCTAGTAGTAATCCAAAAAATACTTATTATTAGCAATCACTCAGTACATAATTATAGATTATAACATTTTTAGCACGTGCATGATAACCCTGAGTCCTGTTCTCATTGCTGCCATCATGGCAGATAAATAATAATAATTATACAAGATATAAAATCAATGAATACAGAAATTTAAATTATTAAAAACTGATTAAATTCAGAAATATAAAAACAGTGAAAAAGCATTATTTAATTATTTTGTGGTTTCTAATTCTTATAAATTTCAATGTGGGTAGTTGCCACAATATCATATCAAATTCTAAAACTCTGAAACTTAGCTTATCAAAAAAACAGGTAGTAAATGCACGAGAATTCTATGAAGCATGCAAATGGGATTATTGCGCTTGTGAATTAGTCGGAAAGAAAAATCATACATGTGGCTGTCAGTCTATGGAGATGTTTGTAAAAGAATGCGCCAACAAAGGAGTCCAGTTGAAATGGTGGAGAGATGGCTCTTTATGCCGTATGTATTTGATTTTTTGTCTTGTTTATTCTTTTATTGCCAATCATAAGCACTGCTGAAGGAGTAAAATGTACTAAATCCGTTTTTCTTTCTTCTTTTTAAAAAAATAGCAATGGAATGCACGGGCGGTCGAGTGTACAGTACTTGTGGTTCAGAATTGGCTTGTTCAGCACCAGCCGAAGAAGTTACTTGTGAAGAAGGTTGTTTCTGTCCACCTGGAACATATGTTCACAATAACACCTGTATACCAGCTGCCCAATGTCCTTGTATATTGCGTCAGAAATATTTCTTACCAGGAGAAACTGTGCCTAATGATTGTAATACATGGTTAGTTTAATTTTGTTATATTCCAGGAGATCACCAGTTATACTGAATAATGTTATGAAGAAATTTGCTGAGGATTAGTTAGGAAAGAAAAATTCAATTATGCCAACGTTTCGACAGAGTTTCCTGACTTTATCAAGGCTTTACTGTGAAAAATAATAGCATGAGCAAACACAATGCATTAATAAAATTGTAAAATACAGCGTAATAATAACATTTTTTTTTTAAATAAAATAATATTGAACTCACAATATAGATAG
This sequence comes from Triatoma infestans, assembly GCA_011037195.1. Lineage (NCBI taxonomy): Eukaryota > Metazoa > Arthropoda > Insecta > Hemiptera > Reduviidae > Triatoma > Triatoma infestans. The sequence continues at coordinate 37,466 of JAAEAF010002043.1, forward strand.
TCGTGAAGATGCATAGAAAATGCGCATACACATTTGTTACATCACAGAAAAAAAAAATTAAAATTTACTAGTTTCTTGTGTTAAATCATCTAAAGAAATAAAGGTTGGGGATAAGCAAAGAATTAAAAGGAAATTGGGAAATTTTTTAGGGGTAGGGTAGGTGAAAGGGCATTCTAGACGGTCATGTTTTGCAAAAACCGTTATTCAGGGCGCACAAATTATTAGTATCATTACGAAAATTAACAGAAAATTCTCGTATATTTCTTTTGATATATATCATTTTTAATATATTTCTTCCCTAAAATGTTTCGTCAGTGCAGGAACGTTGTCTTTGTCATTTCTATTTCTGCAATCTATTCATGCTGGTGCATTATTTTTTTTAGGGTAGTATGTAGTTTGACCAACATAAACAGCTGGGCATTGTGTGCGTTCTATCTGGTAAACGAAGTCTGATTGTAATTTGTCTGGAGTAGGGTCTTTAATTTGCTGTATAATTTGTTAATAATGTAGTACATTTATAGGCTAAAATGATATTAGAGAGTCGGAATATTTTAGAGATTTTCCCCGATAGTTTGTTAATGTATGTAAAGGAAATGTATTTAGGAGGCTGATCAACAGAAATATGAGAAGAATGGTTAAGTTGTTATCGTAATGTCGTGCGTGGTGAGTGTAGATGAAAGTGCTCCTCTTATTTCTGTTGACAAATCTCTTAATATACATTTCCTTTACTTACATTAATAAACTGTCAGACAAAATCTCTAAAATGTTCAGATGCTCCAATATCATTTTAGCCCACAAATGCACTAACACTATTAACAAGTCACAAAATTTCCACAAATTGCTTTCAGTTCTTTGCTTATGCAACCCACTTTTTCATTTCTGTAGATGATTTAAGACAAGAAACTAGTAACTTTTAATTTTTTTTTTTTATATATATATATTTCTGTGATGTAACAAATGTTTATGCTTCAAATTCCTCTTAAAATTCTTTCTCCAAATCTTCACGACTATTTGAATGTTCAATATTTTTTTTTCAATATTGTCATAATTATTCTGCACTTTACAGTATTATTAATGCATTGTGGTTCCTCATTGTGTTGTTTTTTAGATTATAGCCTTGACAAAGACAGGAAACTCTGACTAAACGTTGGCATATTTGAACATTTCTTTCTTGAGCGATCTTCACCAAAGTTCTTCATAACGTAGGTAAACAATGGTCGACAAATACTTTTTTATATATTGAATAATACTGGTGAAAACGTGCACGCTTTAAATTCCCATAACAACTATCTTTCCACGAAAAAGTGACCACTTTTTCATCAGCAAAATTACTTTGGAGAAAATTCAACTAATGTATGGTTAATAATTGCATTTCATGATAATAAAGATCATGACATATAATATTTTTAACAATTCCCAAAACTTCAAAGTGCTTTTACTTTCTCTTACTACTGTAAAGAGGAAGTAATTGTGGTTGTCTAAAATTTGCATATCGAGTTTTCTCCGAAAATACAGTTTGGAAATCCACTGAGCCAGAGAAGTGGTTTTGGAAATTGTGTGTGTGGTCAGCACAACTCAACAATGGAAAATCGCCGGAAGTTCAAATTTGATATTTAGTTTTAAGTGCCGTCAGGGAACTAGATATTAAGATTTTAAACAAAATCAGACAACCGGAAGTACCACTTTACTGAATGGACTTTTTCAGTTTTTTGCGATTTTCTCGACTCTGCTCTTCAAAGATATACTTGGAATATTAACTACACATACAAAGAGCAACAACTTTTATTTAAAACATTTTTCGAAAAAAATCATTTTAAGAGGGATTTTGGTGGACTTGGGGGGGGGGATGTTTTCCTCCGTAGTGTTATTTTAGTTTATTATATCATTCTATCATCTACATAATATTAATTACAATGAAATATGTGGCCAAAATGCCGAATTTGAAGAAAATCGTTTCACCGCAATTGCGGTGACTTTACTTAAGAGGTTTATTCAATTTTCTTTGATTTTCTCCATTTCTCGACGGGTTTGAAAGTGTAAAATTTTGTAAGTGTAAAGAGAATTTGCCATGTCTGTGAATTGCATTAAGAGAAAGTTGTTTGTGTATTTCACACCAGATCTTTTTTTACTTTCTCTTACTCCTAGAGTACGAGGAAGTATTGTAATCGTGTCAAATTTTCGATATTGAGTTTTCACCGGAAATACCAGTTTTAAGGTCCCCTGAGTCAAAAAAAGTAGTTTTTAGCAAATGGACTGTGTTTGTGTGTCTGTGTGTGTGTATATGTATGTGAACAGCATATTTTACTGAATGTAAAATAGAACAATCGTAGAAAATTCAAACTTGATATTCCGTTTAGTTATCACCATGGGATCCGATAGTGGGTCATCTATCAAAATTCTTCAACCGGAAGTGCCACTTTAGAGGTTAACTTTTTTTACGTTTTTGCGATTTTCTCAAAAATAGATCCAACAATTTTCTTCAAACTTGGTATATCAACCACATATACAAACAGCTACAACTTTTATTTGAATCATTTCTCCGGGAAAATTCATTTAAGAGCTGTAAGGGGGGAGGGGTGGGGTTAGGTTTTCATCTAAAGTGCTATTACAGTTTATTAAACAATTCTATCATCTAAATAATATTAATTAGAATTGAATATGTTGCTGAAATTCCTAGTTTAACAAAAAAAATCGGATAACCGGAAGTGCGTTTACATTAGTACTTTACTGAATGATTTTTTTTGTTCACTTTTTCGCGATTTTCTCAAAAATATCTCCGATGATTTTCTTGGAACTTATATAAACTAAACATACAATATCTACAACTTTTATTTAAAATTTTTCTGTGGGAAAATTCACTGAAGGGCACTTTTGGAGGAGGGGTAGGATTATGTTTTTCTCTAAAGTGCTATCATAGTTGATTATATAATTCTATCATCCAAACAAAAATTAATCAGAAATAAATAGTTGGCCAAAATTCGGAGTTTCGAGAAAATTAGTTAACCGGAAGTGCGCTTTTACTAGACAGTTTTTTCAGTTTTCGACGAATTTCATTAAAGCTTGGTACACAAACTATAAAATTTGTCAATTATAATTTTGAGAACTGGAGTAAGAGAAAGTTGTGTGAGTGTTTCTCACCAGAGTTTTTACTCTATTTTTCTTTGTTTTGCAGCACTTGTGTTGCTGGTACATGGAGTTGTACAGAATTACAGTGTGTAGCACGATGCGAAGCTTTAGGTGATCCACATTATATAACATTCGATCGTAAATACTACGATTTCATGGGAAAGTGTTCTTACTATCTTCTACAGCATAGCAACTACACTGTGGCTGCGGAAAATGTACCATGCGATGGATCGATTTCTGAGGTTTTATAAATTTTAATTTTATTTTTAACATCTTGTCTAGTACCTGATTTTTATTAATTATTTTTGTGTGTTTGTCTTTTTTTGTAGAATATGGGTTTCTCGATATTCGCACTACCAACAATGCCATCCTGTACTAAGAGTGTGACCATAACCGTAGGAGATGTGGTAATAAAATTGAAACAAGGAAAAGAAGTAACAGTTAATGGCAAAGATGAACCGCTACCAATCTTACTAAAACAAGCATACATCAGAGAAGCATCTTCAATTTTTGTTCAAGGTTAATTATTCTTTCATTTTGAACTTTTGACGTATATTATAAATTTCTGGTATTTTTGTCGTTATTTTAATAAGAAGAAAACCCAGGTTAACATAATTTTACCTATCCGGGGGTTAGTATTTCTTCATATTAGATTAGAATTGATGAGATCTCTATATTAATGGGGAATAACTTACATTGTTTGAAATTATAAATGTAAAATTTTTAAAAAAAATTTCGATTAGTATGAGGCAAAAACTATTTCTTGGTCTAGCTTTTGAAAATATATATTTTCTTCGTCAAGAATCTTCCTCTCAAGAATAAATAAAATAAAATTCACTGCAACTAATTTTGCTGAAAAAAAAAAGGAGATCCAAAACGACATGATTGATTTTTAGACATCATTCAGATGATTTTTTTTTTTTTTTTTAAAAAACAACTAATTCAAATATGTTGAAAGAACAGATTGATGGTTTCAATCTAAGGTTTCATCAGCTAGGGCGTCTGGACATATAGTAAAAATTATTTCCACTTCCAACTTTAAAGATAACTTGGAATTGTAAGAAATGCAGTTTGAAAAAGTTGTGGATTGTTGAACGATAGATTTACTGCCTCTCAAATGTTTACTGTGTTTCAATTGGTCACTATAACTGTGCTTTTTATATTAACTCTAGATGTTATTACTTTCTGTTACCATTGAACAGAAAATATTGCCACCGTTTCAAATTTTTGAAATTGAGTTTTCACTGGAAATTCATGTTTTGAGGATCAATTCTAGGGAAACAATGTTTTCAGCAAGGGCCATTAAACAACAGAGACATTTTGCTTCATTTTGTGGTCATCCACCGGTTTCGGGCGTTCGCCTATCTTCAGGATGCGTTTGTCAAACAGTGTGATAACACAGACTTGCACAGAGCGTATAAACTGAATTTACTCTGTTTACAGGAGTGTATAAATTGAATTTGCTCTGTGCATGTCTGTGTTATCACACCGTCTGACAAATGCATCCTGAAGATGGGCGATCGCCCGAAACCGGTCGATGACCACAAAATGAAGCAGGCCACCATGGAAAATGTCTCTGATGCTTTCCAGCTCTGCGCAACCTACCACCACAACAGCCATTAAACATGTTCCTAGAATACCAAATTTGGAGAAAATCGGGTTAACATAAAGGGCGATTTTATCGAATAGTTTTCCAAGTTTTTTAAGACTTCGTAAACGTCTACAACGACTTTATTTAAATTTGAAGTGTTACTGTGTTTGTAAACTACAAAGTGAATGGTTTTTGGGGTTGGTCAGAAGAGAAAAATTGTAGATTGAGTCAAGTTACTATACTGAATACTCTTTGTATTAACTGCGAATAATAAACACCGCAACCTTGTGAGAACGAAGAACGTTGAATGTTGACGGTTGGTGGTGATTCAATGATCCTGGAGTGACAGTCAAGTACCCTTTATATACAGATGGCTGGACTAGCCCCTATTTTCTTTAACATCTCCTTCTAATACCCAGACGCGTTCCTTAGTCTGCCTCCTCTACGAACTTGAGGGAGAAATGCAGTGAACTTGAGATGGGCAGTGATACCTGAAGAATGATTCGATCTATTATAGCTATAACTATTGTTTAATACATTTTGTCCGGGAAAAGAGATGTTAGAGAGATTCTAGGGATCCAGGAAGTTAGCTTAACTCTAAACTGTCACTAAAAGATTTGTAAGTTTGTGATGATCTAAAAACTTCCTTTCGTCTAACCTGTCCACATTCCACTACTTATTTTATATTTGACTTTAATTTTATTGAAAGTAAACAACCAAGAAAAATTTACGTTTAAAAAGAATTTTATAAGGTTATAATCATTTTGAAGTCGTGTTTCACAATAGATACTTTACTTTTTCAGTTGAACTATTTGATGGAGTGGAAGTTTGGTGGGATGGAATCACTAGAGTGTACATTGATGTTCCTCCGGAATTAAAAGGAAAAACTAAGGTAGATACAGAAGACTTTAAATTCATTTAAACTGTCTTTAATTTCCTGTATTTCTATAAAGGTTTTGGTATTTATTTTTTTAAATAATTTTCATATCTCTTAATGATCAGGGTCTATGCGGAACGTTCAATGGTAATCAAAAAGATGATTTTCTAACACCCGAAGGTGATATTGAACAAGATGTAGTAGCTTTTGCCAACAAATGGAAGACCAATGAGAATTGTGAAAGTGTTGAAAGTGATGAACAGACAGATCCTTGCCAAAAAAATCGTGAAAAGAAGGAAACAGCCCAAAGATTGTGCAGCTGGCTTCATAGCAGTCTTTTCTTAGGTCTTGTTATGATTTTCCCAATTCAAAATTCATCTTTATGCTTTGTAATATTTTGAAAAACAAAATTGTCATTCTTAATTTTTTGATAGTGTAGTACACATCTGTAGATTCCTTAATGAGAAGTATGTTTTCTCTTTCAGATTGCCACTTTTATGTGGATCCTTCAGTGTACTATCAGAATTGTCTTTATGATATGTGCTCATGCAGCAAGAAGACTTCGGATTGTCTTTGTCCATTAATAGCAGCTTATGCTAAGGAGTGTTCTCGTCAGGGTATTCCAATCAACTGGAGAACTAGTGTGCGAGAATGTGGTAAGTTAATTGTTAGCTGGACTGCTTTTATTTGCAAAAGGTACTAGATTCAGTCATTGCTTACTTATTTTAGCAAATATTTGCGCCCAACTTTCATATTCAAAAATATTTTGCTTCCACTGCAAACTAACAAGAGCAAACTATACAAAACTAGTGCCATAGAACTGATGCAGTGATAATATGCATAGCGTTGTCAATACTTATATCTTTCATTACTGCTGCAAAAGGAAGTATTGCAAACTTGCCAAATTTTCTAAATTTGAAAACGTGAGGTTTTCAAAGTTTTCATAAATTTTGAGAAAGGGAAAAAAAAGTTAACTTTTAGAAATGAAAACTAGCAAGAAGCTCACAACGGTAAAGAGCCCTCACGAAGACGTTTCGGTAAAAATCCGTCAATCAGAAGTGATAGTAAATTGTTTTTTGTTTCATTTTTCGCGAAACGATACCAACGATTTTTGCTACACATTTGGAAACCTAATACTTTTATTTGTCACATTTTCCTGGGTTTTCTGGGGACCTGGAGCGTTAGTTTTTCAAAACCAACAAATATAGTGTATGTTTGCCCTTTATATTTACTTATGTTTAATTTTAAAGGTTATTATTACACTTAAAGTAAAAAGTGTAAGTTTGAAGAAAATTTGTGAGTTAGAATTGTAATGTTGAAGAGTAAGTGGTATGAGTGATTCACAGATATTTTTCTCTTCCCTTGTGATCAATCAGTAGTGATAGGAATAATTGTTGAGATAATATTGGGCAGAATTTAAGCTTATTTTATAAAGTAGCTATAAAAGTAAGGTACCGTCTATACGGAATTTAAGTTCAACCTCATCTTAACCTTTTGGACTGGTATTCTAGGTATACAATGTCCTCGAGGACAGCAGTTCCAAACCTGCAGTGATTCTTGCGCTCGTTCGTGCCAGGATTTGTCTCGTGAGAAAAAGTGCACTTCACATTGTATGGAAAGCTGTACTTGTCCGGCTGGTCTCATATTCGATCATAAACGTAATTGTGTGCCGATATCTAGTTGTCCTTGCACTTGGAACGGATTGCAGTATCCAGCTGGTCATAAAGAAGTTAGAAGGTCACCGAAAGGGGCACAATTTTGGTATGTATTCTTGCTTAATTATGTAATTACAAAAAAAAAAAAAAAAAAAGGTAACATTTATTCTAATATTTATTTTAAACAGTACATGTGAGAATGCACGTTGGAAATGCAATCAAGCTACTGATGAAGATATGAAGAAATATCCGAACAATACTGCAGAAGAGCAAGCATGCAGCGCTATCAAACATCAAGTATACACTCATTGTGAGCCATCACAACCGGTTACATGCCAAGTAAGACTTGTAGTTCCCATGCGGAGTTCCCATTAAATTAAAAATGTTTGGATAAATTTTATATAGAATGTTTAATCCATTGCAGAACATGCACAAATCTTATAACGGCCGGGAACAGTCGGAGGCTATTTGTTATGGAGGATGTGTCTGTAAAAAAGGCTATGTATTGGATTCCATTTCCGGTGCCTGTGTAAGGCCGGATGAATGTCCATGTCATCATGGTGGCAAGAGTTATACTGATGGTGAAACTATACAAGATAACTGTAATACTTGGTCAGTGAAATCATAGAATATTATTAAGATTTTAGTGATTTCTTTTAATTGATCTATAAAATTGCATCCCCGGAAACGAAATTATAGGAGGTCCATTCTTTGATCTTTCCGTCGAAAGCTATTTTTTTTTGCAATTAAGTTTATTCTGAAAATACATGTTTTGAGGTCGCCTTTGCAAAATGCATATGCAAAAATTGTTTCTAGCGAATAAGCTGTATTCTGTAAATGTAAGAACAAATAAACATAAAAATGAAAATATGAATACGTTGGATCCACAAGAATATTTCTGTCAATATTTTAACCGAAATGCGTGCAATTTTCCGATTTTTTGTTTTGTTTTTGTTTTGGCTAACAGCGATTTTCCCGTAAACATCACCAAAAACTTTCTTTAATTTGTAACTAAATGTAAATATGAAGGCACATCGCGTTTATTTGAAACATACTTCCGGGAAAGTTAATTTTAGGGTGTAATGGGTGAGTTGCGACTTTAAGCTTCCTTCTAAAGTGACAATTCAATTGCGTTGCTTAAAAATTGAGTTTGAGGAAAATCGATTAATAGGAAGTGCGAACTATTTATTATTTTTAGACAACTTTTACGAAAACTATCTACCGATTTTCTTTAAACTTGTTACACTAACCCTTCTATGTAAACATTTTTGTTGGTCTGGGGCTGCCGTCTGTTTTGAGACGGGAGACCATTTGCTAGTGCCTCTTGGTGAGTGGGCCACCGTTTTCCAGGCTGAGGTTTATGCAATTCTTTGCTGTATTTTGGATGAGAGGGTGCGTAACACTAATTTAAAAGGTGTTTGTATTTGCTCGGACCGCCAGGCTGCGTTGAAGGCGCTTAATTCATGTGTCTTCACTTCCAGATTGGTGTTGGAATGTTCTAAAAGACTGGAAGATCTTTCTTCATTGAAGGATGTGCTTCTGGTCTGGGTTCCAGGTCATATGGGAATCTTTGGGAATGAGGAGGTGGATAGTTTGCCAAATTACGTGCCTCTCTCCCTTTCATTGGTCCAGAGCCTGCTGTTGGTGTGTCTTCTGGCACATGTTTATCAGGCTTTCAGACGTGGATGACCTCACAGCACTCATCCTTATGGATGAGTGCAGTGGGTTGTCGGCAGTCTAAGATGCTCATTGGGGGTCCGGACGGAGCTTTGAGTAGCGGGATCCGATGTCTTTCACGGACCTCTCTCAGGCATCTGGTTGGCTTCCTCACTGGGCATTGTGGCTTAAGGAGACATATCTATACAATGGGACTCATGCCTGACCCCTTTTGTAGAGTTTGTGAGACGGAGGAGGAAACACCCATGCATCTGATGACGGATTGTTTGGGCTGTGAGGAGATTAGGTTTAGGACCTTCGGCCGGAATAGGATGTCGGTAGAGGATCTTAAGCTGTGTCCTTTTAAGGTTTTGGTCCGATTTGTTCGGTCTGTGGTGAAACTTAGATGGTTTAAACCTGGGCCTGGATTTTCGTTCTAGTCCCAGTGGTTGTTATTCTTTAGGGGTAGCTATATGGGCCCTGGGAGGCTTTGGATAGCGTAGGGGTTGCCCTCCCCTTTTGTGAATAATAATAATAATAATAATAACCCTTCTACATAGAAGCATTTTTCTGTGAAAATTAATAGAATAGGTTTCTGGGAGATCTATGACTCTAAAGTCTAACTAAAGGAGTTTTGGGAAAAGCACTGCACGGTGGTTTGCAATATACAGGTGATAAATATGTGTAAAAAAAATGATTTTTTATTTTTCCAGTTCCTGTACTTCAGGAAAATGGACATGCACTAAACATGTTTGCCCGGCCATATGTTCTACTTGGGGAGATTCACATTTTATTACATTTGACAATCATATTTATGACTTCCAAGGCACTTGTGAATTTGTGATGGCCAAAGGGTCTCTCTCATCTTCAGATGTGGACTCTTTCAGTATAATCTTAGAGGTAAAAATGCTATACATTGTGAAACATATAAAAGTTGCTATTTAAAAAATTTTTTATTTATTTTGAATTTGTTTTGTTTGTTTTTTTTATCTCTAGATGGTGTCATGCGGTTCTTCAGGCATAAGCTGTCCTAAATCATTAACATTAACCGTTGGGTCTGGTGGTAAAAAAGAATATATTGTGTTTTCTGATGGAGAATCTACTACATCAAATGCATATTTGGAAAGGTGAGCTGTTTTAGCGATTTATTAATCTCATTTTAAGATTATTATTTTGTAACTTTCACTTCTTTGTTTATTCAACCCAACATTCATTTCTGTAGATGGTATAAGTCAAGAAACTAGTAACTTTTAATTTTCTTTTTTTATGATTCTGCGATGTAACAAATGTGTATGTTTCAAAGTTCCACTCAGAATTCTTTTTCCACATCTTCACGACTATCTATATGTGAGTCCAGTATTATTTTTATTATAATATAAAAGTATTTATTGATCGTTGATGAAGGTTTCTTTCTTTCTTGACCGATTTTCACCAAATTTCTTCATCATCTTATTTTTATTTAAAATTTGTTTTATCATTATTATTCTGCAGTTTACAATATTATTAATGCATTGTGGTTCCTCATTGTATTGTTTTTTTTTTTCTTTTTGGATTAAAGCCTTGAAAAAGACAGGAAACTCTGTCGAAACGTTGGCATAATTGAATGTTTCTTTCTTGACCCATCCTCACCAAATTTCTTCTTCATAACATATTTCATCAACGGTCAACAAATACTTTTGTATTACTATATACTTCAAAATCTTACGACTATACACTCACGGTAGTATAAACTTTCGCGCCATAATTAAAACCAAATTTATTAAGTTCCGATGCACATTAGCACGACACTAGTATTTCTTAAATGGAGTTAAGTACACCTTCGGTATACAGAACAGCATGAGAACATTAAAGAGGAAGTAATGAAGGATTAACAGTTAAACCAACAGACCAGGTCAGGAATCTGGTATAACCCATCTTCTTCACATAAGCACAATCTCAATGAATGCACTATCATACACTGTCACTTTTTCAATAAATAGTTTAACAAATATAAATATACAAATATCTAGTATGTCTCAGTTTATGATAAATCGCAAAATAAATACATTATTGAGCAAAGTACTTAGTAAAGTGAGAAGTTCATTACATTTATATTCATTTTGGGGAATATCTGTTTCAAGTATTTTGGGCAATAAGCATTTCTTCAAGAAGCTTAAGTGTTTTTGCGGGAATCTCTACCTGATAATACTAACAAAATACCCAACATTCATTCACTACAATTAAGATCTGCAGACTTATAAATACAACTACTTGCGTTACTGAACTTGATCAAAAAAACTAATGCTCACAAATACACCCAATTAGCTTTCCTATCAATTACAGAATACATCATGCAGTGAACATTGATCACAAAGGTGTCATAGTAGATCGATCTTTGATTTTATAGTTGTTTCTTCCATATTCTCTAACATGACTACCTAGAGTTTTTTTTATTAATAAGAATTTTGCTATTAAGGATTACACAGAGAACGAGTGGACTTTTCATGTTTGCCGAAGTTCCTGACTTAGGTCTGGTATTGCAATGGGATCGAGGAACCAGAGTATCATTACGTGTAGATGCAAAATGGAAGAATAAGGTATGATTACTGTTCACATTAATTTGATATCTATGATATACATTGCTTCATGGATATACGTATTATAGATTAGAGGTCTGTGCGGAAATTATAATGATAATGGTAATGATGATTTCCAAACTCCATCCGGCGGAATCAGTGAAGTGTCTTCACAAGTTTTTGCAGACTCATGGAAAATACATGATTACTGTCCTCAATCACAGCCAATTACTGTAAGCTTTGTTTTATTTTTTTATTCAGCATTAAAAAAAAGAAAATTACCCAATAAACTTTTTTTATTGTGATTTGTCATTTATTTTCAGGATACTTGTAAATTGTACCCTAACAGAAGGCCATGGGCAATAGAAAAGTGTACGATACTGAAGTCACACCTGTTTAAACCTTGCCATGCCGAAGTTTCTGTCGATCCTTTTATGGAAAGGTACCTCATTACTTCTCTAAACATTTTAATACAATTAAACGTTTACACATAGAATTTGTTCCAGTCATAATTCATTACATTTCATATCAGTTCTATCAATTCGTTTGTCCGCTACGAGTGAAGATGAAGCAGTTCATTCAAAATTAAGATCAAGCCGAGCATTGCATTTATACAAATTGATTTTTAATAGTTAGTTTTATGTTCTACTATAAATATTCTGTATTAGGTGTATATTCGACACCTGCGGGTGTGATCAAGGTGGAGACTGTGAATGCCTTTGTACAGCGATTGCAGCCTATGTACAGCAGTGTAATGCGCACGGAGTTTTTATAAAATGGAGAAGTCAGCAATTGTGTCGTGAGTACTATTTTCTAGCAGCATATACGAAAGAACTTTTTTTTTCAGATATTTACTGTTCTGTTTAACTTTATCAAGACAGACGTACAGACATTATGTTCGATGACTGTTAATTTATCAAGATTTTTTAGCTGAAACAGTTTCTGTTGTTAATAAGTTTTTTCAATCGGAAATACAAAAAACATCAAAGTTTCTCTGTCATACTGATAGAAACACAAAAATGCGAAAATGGCACATCATTCAAATTTAAGGCTGGTATCGTACGAAGGCTCTAGCGTGGACAGTGACAATGACTTTTGACCATATATTTATTCTACATATTCTGAATTTCAGTGGACTTAATCATCTTTATGTCAGGATGAAGGCGCTTATAACGTCATTAGTGTCAGTGGGACTTTGTTTTCCTAAAATAATGATACGGAACATCCTATGTGATGTTGATATTTCTAAAATCATGGTTTTATTAATTTTAGTTTTCTTAAATAACATCTACTCAGGATTTAGAATTACTTTAGACTTTAGAAACTATCTAAAGAGATTTCATTAACAAGGCTGTTAACCCTTTCCTTTATGTGCATGCAGTTATCCTGCTTAAATTAATAATTAAAATGTTTGTCTCTCTGTATCTTATAATCGAAATTAATTAAATTAAACAATAAATGCCCGAGAAATATCCAAGAGATATCAGTGGTGCCGCAAGAAATCGAACACTCATTTTTATGGATCACCAGAAAGTTCTCCATTACAACTTCTGTTGCAAAAATTATCCGCCTTTTCATGAGAAATACAATTATGCTGCGTTTAGTTAACACTGTTACTTAAAATGTATAATATACTTTGAATTATTTTCTTTCTAGCAATGCAATGTGAAGGAAATTGTTCTGAATACAGTGCCTGCGTACCAACCTGTCCACCGGAAACATGCGACAATTTACTGGATCACAGTCGCAATAGTGAGCTCTGTAAACAGGATGTTTGTGTTGAAGGTAATTTCCTAATTACGATTTCATTGATTTAAATACCATATATTTGGTACCTTATGAAGCCTTGTCTTTAATCAGATCTTATGACGTCCTTGAGGAGAATAGATCTATATTTTCCCTTACGGGGATATAAAGAACTTTGAACATGAAGATCAATTGTGTGACACCTTAGTATGCCTAGCTGAGGAAACTCTCCTACATCTAAAGCATTCCCTTCCAAGTCTAATTCTTTCAGAAACTTAATAACCTGGAAGGATTCTAGGGAGGATATGTCTTTCTGACTGCAACAGGCTTTCTGAATTAAAGCGTCGCAGCCATTAAAAGGAGCATTGGAATCTCCTTCATCTTCTCACAGAATCTGTGTTTCCAAGTCCTGTTTTATCAGATGCCTCCAGAGTCTACAACGCCCTTTGAGGAAATCTGTTGGAAGTTGCTAGATTTTCGTCTAGAAACTGGCCTGTTGGCTGCGAATGTTGTTCTTGCCATAACCCCCAGCAGATCTATTCTCATCCCGGGCAAACCGAACAAATATTTACTGTTCCCTGCGTAATTTTATTTTATTATATTTGTTTTTATTTTTTTTAGGTTGCAAATTTAAGAAATGTGCTGAGGATGAGGTTTACTTAAATTCATCATTAAAACAATGTGTCCCCAAGGCGGAGTGTAAACCAGAATGTCTTAAAATAGGCAATAAGACCTATTACGAAGGAGATTTCATTGAGGGAGATGACTGCCATTCTTGGTAATATCTTTATGGTTTAATATTTAAATATTAATCCAATAGAAAACATTTCTATAATAAAAAATTATTTAATTTACAGCTATTGTTCTCGTCACCAAAAGTCTTGCACAGGTCAACCTTGTGCTTCCACTACAATACTTCCAGAGACTACGATTACTGAAAAGACAACACCAACTACTGAAAAGCCAACACCAACTACTGAAAAGCCAACACCAACTACTGAAAGGCCTATTACAAAAGTAACTTCTCCTTGGCGAGATATGGAAGTTACTTGTGTGTCAGGTTGGTCTGATTGGTTGAACAAACATCATCCAATTCCTGGGAAAGTGGACTCAGACATTGAACCTTTGCCATTGCTAGTTGAATATCCAGTAAATAAAGAACTACAGGTAACTGATTCTTAGGCTAGTAATCAATAAACCTGATTATAATGATAAATTTCATTTACAAACTGAAGAACCAACCAGACTGCACTGTATCAACTAACTAGCTGGTACAAATTTAATAAAAAGGTTTAGAACCAAAATATCCACTTTACTGACGGATTTTTTCAAGTTTTCTCAACTTTCTCAAAATACTTCTAAAGAATTTATTTCATTTCCTTGTCAACTTGGTGTTCCAAAACTGACATTTCAGTATAACGTTTGCTTCCATTACTTTGAATGCTATTAAATGTTTAGTAATCATGCCAAACTTAAAATGTGAGAGTTACAATTTTATATTTTGTTTTTTCAAAAACAAATAAATAACAAAACGGATAAACTTGTAGTTAGAAACCGTGCGATGTCCATTGGAAAAGGTAACAGACATAAAATGCAGAACTGTTGACACACTGCAAAGCGCTAAGGAAACTGGTGAACAAGCTGAATGCAGTCTAGAAAGAGGATTGTACTGTGAAGGCGGATGTCATGATTATGAGATTAGCGTTTATTGTGAATGTGGTAAACAAATTATCTAGTTATTTTATGAGATATCTTTTAAACGTAAAATACAACCTTAGATTACAAAGGTTTTTTTCCATATTTCAGGTGAGCTGACCACTAAGAAGCCTACAGTTCCGACTACAACTGTTCAGCAGACGGTGCCCGAAGAACTGACCACCATAACAACAACCACCTTAACTGTGAAAGGTACATATCTGCAAATGTTGTACACATTTAAATGTAAAATATATCTTTCAGCTCCACTTGTTACTAGAAAATGTAACAAAATATCTGGAGTGAAACACACACACGACATTCTCATACTACAATTTACATAGCTATAATTGACTAATTCGCTTCATATATAATCCCTACTAGATGTTTAATTGATTTCAATTTACATGAATGGAAGACTCTTAAGTTTATAAAAAACTTTTTCGAAGAAAAGTTCAGCTTCCCCCTCGGGAGGTGTATCTCCGGGGGTGTCCCCGGGAATACCACCTTGGATGACCAGCGGGTACACCTATTTTGCTGGGAGCTTTTATCGACGTCCAGGTCTAGATCCGCCGTGTTTAGTTAACATCAGGGTCACCTTGTGAAGGGTGCAGTGTAACTAAATGCTGCGCTCGGACGGTTCTGATGAATAGGAAGTGAAGCCTGCTATTCCGCCGAGGTTCCTACATATCGTAGGAAAGAGACATGACCCCTACATCTTGTTTTTATTTCTGGCCGAACCTCACGAATTTTTAATAATCCATGTAATATTAAGAAGAATTTAATGTGTTGCTAAAAGTTCAAATTACATGAAAATTGGTTACTCCGGAGGCACTCCTTCTGAAGAATTTTTCTCTTTTATTATTTACTAGTTTCTTCAAAAAAGCTCCAACAAGTTTCTTTAAACTTTGTTCTTGTTAAACATATATAGTCTAACACTTTTAATTTGATCGCCTTTAACAAAAAAAAATACATATTTCAGGTTATTTGGGGTGCTATGACATTAGGTTAGGCTTCCCTCTAAAGTAAATTGCAATAATTGTTTCGGAAAGAAACCTCGAATGAATTTGTCAATTAGAAGTTTAGTAAGAGATAATAATGTGAATATGTTAAACCAGATTTTTTTTTATTTAAGCCATCCGCCAGCTTGTCACTCGCGATGCTGTAGTTTGTTTGCAAACAGTTGCCCTACGGTCAGCGGAATAACCAGCACAGTTGCAAAACGGCCAGCGGCAATGGCAGGCTGTTATTGTCTCAATGTAAAAGCTTTATTCTCTAAATTCATTATATCTTTATAATTAAACCTTCCTTTATTTTCCAGAAGTAGTTACAACACCTAAAATGACAGAACATTTAGAAGGTAAGTTATAATTGTAATGAAATATATTTAAAAAAAAAAACACTTTCCAAAATTTTGGAAATTTTATTTTACATATAAAAATTTCCAGGTTGTAAAGCTGGAGAAGAATGGGATGATTGTGCAATAAATTGTGATCAATTGTGTTCATATTATGAATTTATTGCGTACAAAAATGGTATATGCCTTTTTGGACAAAAATGTACACCCGGTTGTAGGCCTGTAGATAGAAAATATTGTCCTCCCGGCCATCGTTGGAGAGATATAAATACTTGTGTCAAACTTGAAGATTGTACTTGTAGATCATTAACCGGTTTAATGATTAAGGTAGTTTAATGTTGTTTTTTTTTAACCTTGGAGACAAAGATAATATTTTGTTTTTTCTCTCTTCTAAATCGAGAATGATTTTTTTTTCCAGCCTGGAATTGTTATTGAAGAAACAGAATGTGAACGTTGCCAATGTTTAAACAATCATTACACCTGTGATACTTCGCTTTGTATAACAACTGTACCAAGTATTGAAAACATAACCAAGATTCAAGAAGTTCATACCGATATAACTATTATGCCGACAGAATTTACAACACCTCCACAGAAGTGCCCTGAGAGCAAGTAAGTGATGTCCCAGACTAAGGACGACTTTTTTATATGTTACCACTTTTTAGCTGCGCTAAGTAGTGACCCTAGATTTTAATTAGTAATTTTCATCGATAACAAATGTTTTTTGCGAATGGCTGTATCTCAGTCTCTCTCTCTTTTTGTAATGTGTGTGTTTGAGAAAGAGATAAGGGGGAATACGAAAGCAATCTACGAGCAAACGAAAAATCGCTGGAACCTTTTCCCGAAAAGGCTCATACGATTTTGTTTAAACTTCGTCGTATACATAAATAAATACCTATTATTCTTATTTGAGACATTTTACCGAGAAACTTGACTTTTATGTTTAGCTGTCCTCTAAAATGCTAATTCTGTATAATGTAAGGTTTTACCACCTATACAAGATTAATATACATTAGAAGAATTGGTAGAATTGCAAGTTTGAAAAAAAATCGGTTAACCGGAAGTGCAACCAGTGTGCGCGCGTGTGTATGTGAGCAGCATAACTCAAAAACGAAAAACCTAGAAAGTTGAAACTTGCTTTTTCCGTTCAGGTATCACCATGGGATCTGACAATGGGTTCATCTGTCAATATTCCTCAACCGGAAGTACCACTTCACTTGTTTTTTTTACTTTTTTGCGTTTTTCTCAAAAATGGTCTAACGATTTTCTTCAAACTTCGTACATCAACTACACTTTCAAAGAGCCACAACTTTTATTTGAAATATTTCTCTGGGAAAATTCATTTAAGGGCAGTTATGGTGGGTGGGGGTGGGGTTAGGTTTTCATTTAAAGTGCTATTTAACTTTATTAAACAATTCTGTTATCTAAATAATGTTAATTAGAATTGAATATGTTGCTGAAATTCTGAGTTTCCAAAAAAAATCGGATAACCGGAAGTGCGTTTACATTACCACTTTACCAAATTATTTTTTTTTCACTTTTTCGCAATTTTCTCAAAAATTTCTCCGAAGATTTCTATATAAACTAAACATACAAAGATCTACAACTTTCATTTAAAAACATTTCTTTGGGAAAATCATTTAAGGGCATTTTTGGAGGAGGGGTGGGGTTATATTTTTCTCTAAAGTGCTATCTTATACTTGATTACACAATTCTATCATCCAAACAAAATTAATTAGAAATAAATAGATGGCCAAAATTGCGAGTCTCAAGAAAATTAGTAAACCGAAAGTGCGCTTTTATTGGACAGTTTTTTCAATTTTTCGACGAATTTTATTAAATTTGGTATACAACTATAAAATTTGTCAATTATAATTTTGAGAACTGGAATAAGAGAGAAAGTTGTGTGAATGTTACACACCAGATTTTTTTTTTAGGTAGTTGTGCGGAATTTATAGCGTTAAATTTTAACATAAAACAGTTTCAGAGTTCAGAATTGTTGGACAATAATATTTACACTATTTTACATGCATAAAATATACTGGAAAGAAAAAAGAATTGTACCACTTGAGATTTAGTTTTCTCGAAGTTATCTGGAACAGATGAGTTAGTGATAGAGAACCTCATTTTGAGATTCTGTTAGCACTGCTAATACTACCGCTATATTTTATTTATGTTAAAATTTGTTGTGGTGGTTGGTTCCGCAGAGCTGGAAAGCATCAGAGACATTTTCCGTGGTAGCCTGCTTCATTTTGTGGTCATCGACCGGTTTCGGGCGTTCGCCCATCTTCAGGATGCGTTTTTCAGACAGTGTGACAACACAGACTCGTATAGAGTAACTTAGCTTCACACTAACTCACTAGTTACACTAGTTAGTGTGAAGCTAAGTTACTCTATACGAGTCTGTGTTGTCACACTGTCTGGAAAAACGCATCCTGAAGATGGGCGAACGCCCGAAACCGGTCGATGATCACAAAATGAAGCAGGCTACCACGGAAAATGTCTCTGATATGTTAAAATTCATCCAACGTTCTTGTCAGCCATGCTATTTAATAATTGGTAGTTTCGCACTAACGTAGTAGTTAACAGACTAAGTTTTATGTGCGGACATCTCCATTTATCTCTAGAGTTGCGATCGCCATCGATATTTTGCTCTGCAAAAATTTACTTCTAAAGAAAGTCAGTTAATCATATTTTTTAGTAAAACAGAATTGTAAATAATATATAGATTTTGTCGTTAGATAATTCGTTGTTATATTTATCAGTGGAGATCCATTCATGAAACTTTCTATTAGAAGTTCTGCCAGAAAGTGACGACATTGTTTTATTAAGTGTTGTGAGCATTATTCAATCCAGAGAACTAATGTTAATTTATTTTAAACTACTTCTTCTTTTTTTTCAGATTTATCCCACTTCTAAAAAATGTTCCAGATCATTCATTTACAGCCAGCTCTACTGATTTAAATTCCGTACCAAAAGATGCTCGTTTAACCTCAGAAAGTAAGAAAAATTGATCTATCTATTTGAAACGTAATCTTTTTACTTGTTTTGTTAATCATTAATATATATACCCCCCCCCCCCCTGAACTTTCCATTTTAATCCAGAGTCACTCAGAAATTTTGAGACAAAAAGGCATTAGAAATCAGTCCCAAATAAGAAACCTGATACAGCTATATTCACAGATGTCCATAATAAGACGGATATATAATCTTGAGGCGAAACAGCCTAAGCTGTTACAATGTCCTGCACAAATTCAGGTAGGTGCTTGAGAAAAGCAGTACAAGAGAGCCCCAATTTGACTAACTGGTAATCATCATTTCTCAAAGATGTACGTTCTATTGGCCTGTTATCCAAACAAGAAGGACATCATTACGTTATAATCAAATTTTATTAATGCAGCCATTAATGTTTTTACTAAAACATTTAGCTAATGATGTTGATAAAATGAAGATCGAGCAGATAATTCCCTATACAATAGCATTAAACCATCAGAAAACTTTTACAATAATTCACCGTAAGTGCATTCTAGGGAATGTAATTCGAATAAAACTTTATATATCCTTTCTAATAAACCGTAACAGAGAAGTGACAAATCGCAAGAACAGTCAGGCTTCATATTCCGTTTTAATATCAGCAGAGGATTAGAAACAAAGGTTTTTAATGAAAAACGTTAGCGGCTCAGGTTTGATTCTTTGATAGATTGACATAGAAGAAGAATTCATTTTGACAACAAATACTACTTAGGATTCAGATCCTAAGTAATATTTGTTATCAAAATGAATTCTTCTTTTTATCTCAACTTGTTATGTTGTCTGCGATAGACTCACCCTTTTTAAAAAGCCAATTTATAATTCAGATGAATCACATAAGGCAAGCCGTTTGTTTGATATTGCGCCTATCTTTGATAAACGGGGGAAGGGGGCTGACAACTGAAATTTCATCCATAAAATAGCGTGATTATAACTATGTTTCAATAAAATATGTTATATTAAATTTATGATTATTTCAGGTAGTTGGCGACCGCACAGCGATGACAAAGAACCATACCTGCAAATTGACCTGGGCAATGTAGATATCGTTTATGGTATTACAATTTCTGGCAATCCTTTAGATAATGAATTTGTAAAGACGTTTTACATACTGTATAGTACAAACAATGCCACTTACAACTATGTCGCATTCATGGGCATGCCTGAGGTAATATTTATTTATAGTTTTTATAGTTGTTGAATTGAGCAGCTTAAAATCATTCATATATAACGGAGTGCTTTAGTAATTATATTTCTTACGCGATACACAGTTTAATCTAGACTTGAATTCAAGTTTACGAAAATGTCTAGGTTTCATGCAAGGCATGATCAAAAAAGCGAACTTTATAGTTTCATTGTTGCCTGCTATCGAGTTCTACAAGCAATATAATTATACAAAATATAATGTTATGAAGAAAACTGGTGAGGATCGGTCAAGAAAGAAATATTCAATTATGCCGATGTTTCGATAGAGTTTCCTGTCTTTATCAAGGCTTTAATCTAAAAAATAATACAATGATGAACCATAATGCATTAATAAAATTGTAAGATGCAGAAGAATAATAACAAATTTTTTTTAAATAAAAATAGTATTGAACGTACATATAGATAGTTATGAAGATGTGGAGACGGAATTTTGAGTGGAACTTTGAAACGTACTTATTTGTTACATCGCACAAACATAAAAAAAAGAAAATTAAAAGTTACTAGTTTCTTGTCCTGAACCATCTACAGAAATGAAAGTTGGGTTGAATAAGCAAAGAAGTGAAAAGGATTTGTGGAAATGTTTAGGGGTGGGATAGGTGAAAAGGGAATTCTAGAAAGAAAATTTTAGAAAATTTCCTTTAGTCATCCCAAATTTCATCAGGACATTAAAAGAAGATTAATTTTCTCTTACAATGGCTATCCTCAACACCTCATTAATAAAACACTTAATGAAATAATTTCATCTACACCCACCAACACACGGCATTACGATAACAATTTAACTCATACTCCACATATTTCTGTTGACCAACCTCCTAAATACATTTCCTTTACATTAACTAACTGTCAGAAAAAATCTCTAAAATATTCCGACGCTCTAATATCATTTTAGCCTATAAATATACTAACACTATTAACAAGTTATACAGCAAACTTAAAGGCCCTACTCAACAAATTACAATCAGACCTCGTTTAGATAGAATGCACACAATGTCCAGCTGTTTATATTGGTCAAACTACACAATACATAGAAAACAGAATGTACCAATATAAATACGACTGCGAAATAAAAATGACAAAGACACCATTACTGCACTGACGAAAGATATTAGGGAAAAAAATTTGATTTTTCTAAAACAAAAATACTAGCAAAAGAAAAACAGGAAAAAAAGAAATATATTGGAAATGATATATATCAAAATAAAGAAATTTTCTGTTAATTTTCATAATGATACTAATAATTTGTGCGCCCTGTATAACGGTTTTTGCAAAATATGACCTTCTAGAATTCCCTTTCTTCTATCCCACCCCTAAAAAATTTCCCAATTTCCTTTTACTTCTTTGCTTATCCCCAACCTTCCTTTCTAACTTTTAATTTTCTTTTTTTGTGTTTCTGTGATGTAATAAATTTCTATGCTTCAAAATCCCTCTTAAACTTCTTTCTCCACACCTTCACGCCTATGTATATATAAGTTCAATATGATTTTTTTTTTTTAAAATGTTTTGTTATTATTATTCTGCATTTTACAATTTTATTAATGCATTGTTTTTTTTTTTAGATTGAAGCTTTGATAAAGGCAGAAAACTCTGTCGAAACGTTGCTATAATTGAATGTTTCTTTCTTGACCGATCCTCACCAAATTTCTTCATCACATAATTTATCAAAGGTCAACAAATACTTCTATTTAAACTATGTTATAAAATTATAACATTCTTTTGAAGAGATGTCACGATAATAAACTGAACTTCATTGCATTAAAATGTTATGTGATTTCTTCCATTAGGACGAAGGACAGATTTTTATAATTAAGTTCACTTGAAGAGATCCAGTGGAACGGTTTCTCTCTTAAAACAAGCCTTGAATCTCTCAAGAGCTGATGCATCAAGCTGTCCTTATATTTCTTTGTTATATACGCCATGTATTGTTAGTGACCTGCCAACTAGGGACAAGTATGAGGACCCTTCAAGGTCATTGATGACCTGTCTGGAATTTTAGGAATACTCCACCAAAACATACCAAGTCCAGAAATGTTGTATTCCATTAGAACAGTCAAAACATTATTAAACGTGCTAGATATTAATTAAATTTATTCATCTTATTTGCTTTTTATTATTCTGTATAAAGTTTTATGCAGAATAACTTCAGCTATTTTTCTACAATAGATTAATAAGTAAATAAATAATTATACAAGCATTATAAGCATTAGAGCTTCATCACAATATGTCCAACATTCGCATATCATATATGTTTACGGCCATTTGTAAACGGATCATTCTGGTTACATGAAGATTGTGCTCGCTTTACTAATATAACAATTCTTGTTATCTATAGCTGTTTAAAGGTCCATTGACCAATACTGACCGCGAAACAACCATCTTTCAAATTCCTGTCGAAGCAAGATATATAAGGATAAATCCGACAAGTTGGACAACAGCCCCATCTGTCAGAGTTGAAATATTGGGTTGTGATTTGTCATTAGTTGAGACTACCACTTACACTGCAACCGTGGTAACATTACCAGGTATGAAATCATGTTTATGGAAAATGATGTGTTTATGCATGAACGGGATAATGGAAAAACTGAAAAATCAGAGGATTTTTCAAACTTGTTGTAGGTCAAACTACTGTATATTAGCTGGACAAGATTCGATCCCCTTTAATGTGCTATATTTCAATAAATTATCCGTTAATCATATTAATGTATGAGTTACTATGTTAAAAGTCTAGTTCATGAAGTTGAACTTTTTGTCATATACGGTCAGTGTCATTATATCGGACAATCAGTGCTGTATATGTATGGCAGAATTTTACAAGTGAAAAATCAATATCTCTACACAAATTTGATGAACCAAACTGATGATGGAGGAAAATCCGAAACCAACGGTTTACCTATAAACAAATTAAAATGGATTGAATTTATTGTAATAGATCTAAATTTGAAAAAAATTTAGAAGTTGAGAAATGTAGTAATATAAAGTCATGTAAATTTCACAAATAAATTTTTTATTTTCTAAAAAATTCAATAATATTCTTGACTTTTTTTTTTTTTGGTTGATTACAGTTTGTGTGGATGATATGTCTGCTTCCATGAGAGACTATCAGATCAGTGTGTCGAGTATAAATCAAGGAACAGTTACAGCAGCTATAGTTTCTGTTAACGGTGACTCTGGATGGACACCGATTATTAGTGATACCAATCAATGGTTGCAAGTATGTATGCTTTTATTTTCATTTTTTTTATATTTCATTCTGAGCTTGTATTTGAAGCATATTACATTTTCATAGAGTTTTTTGTTTGTTAATATAACTCCACCCTTCTTGTTATAATTATATTTCTTATTGTTGCTTTATATTTCCAGTTTGATTTCCTTGGTGAGCGCATCTTGACTGGTATAGTAACAAGCGGAAGTGGTCCAGCTAGTTTATCTTCAATGAATGAGCCTCCTGCTTGGGTTACCTCCTACATTGTTAAATACAGCGCCGATCATAAAGAATGGAATCCATTTACTGATGATAATGGTGAATTACATGTTAGTAAAACAATATATTTTAATATTTCTTTCGAATATATTGATAATTGATTTAATTAAAGAATAGCATTTAATTCTTATTGTTTCTAAATATTCATACAGACATTCGATGGAAACACTAATAATTTGGACAAAGTTAAACATTATTTTAAACGGCCAATAAAAGCTAGATATTTGAGAATTATACCAACCAAATGGCACAATAGAATCGCATTGAGAACTGAAATTCTTGGGTGCTATGAGAATTATCGTAAGTATTTATATTATACTGTCTACACATACATAAAGACATAAATACTTGTACAGAACCTGATACAATCGAAATATTGATCCACGAATATTATATTTTTACAAAAACATAAAAAATAGATGTAGTGTTTGACAGGGTCCTACCATTTCATCTTCTAAACTAAAGGTTAATAATTCGTAAAAATGATTAAAAACATATGGCGCTGTATAAACTATTGTTTGAGGGAAACTATAATCTATGAAATGGCCTTTTGTATGAAATTTTTCCAATATACTACTACTCTAGAGGTATTTATGGACATCAGACGATCTAGATCATCAGTTACAATCTCTGTTCTTAGTTTTGCATTAAAACTAGTATTATTTAAACATCAGAAAGTGGCCAGGAACATTGTATCCATTATCTGAATAAATAGAATATATATATATATATATATTTTTAGCTGAAGAGACCACTGAAAAAGAAGAGGAGGTGATATTACCTGCGGATTGCAATCTTTGTCCTGGAGTATCAGTCACTTCAGACATCTGCCATTGCCCATCAACTGAATGGTGGGATGGAGAAGTTTGCACGAACAGAACTCAGTGTTCTTGTTTTGTTGGTTTTATCAAGTTAGTTGAAAAATCTCTAATTTGTTTGCCCTTAAATTTATTTCATTTTTTTGGGTGTGATGTAAATACTTTTATCTTGTTCTCTTAGGTACGCCGTTGGCACTGTATACGACAATGAGTTTTGTGAGAAATGCGTGTGCGGATTGAATGGTCTTGCGCAGTGTACTGCTAAACAGTGTCCACCTTGCAATGAGGTATGTTGTGGAATTCAAAATTGTCTTGATAATTACGCTGTCACGCATTTCAATTACCAACTATTCCATTTTTCTAAACTCATCAGTAAAATTTTATAAATTTTTTTTTGCAGGGGCTGCGTGGTGAATTAACACCTAATTGTAACTGTGTATGCAAACCTTGCCCAACAGACACCAAACTATGTCCAACCTCTCAAGTGTGTATCCCTATATCTTCATGGTGTGATGGTGTCTCAGATTGTCCGGATGATGAAGTTAATTGTCCTACAACAACGCTGACAACATTACCGCCTGCAACATTAGCGCCTACAACATTACCGCCTACAACATTACCACCCACAACAATTAGTAATTACAATTTAATAATTTCTGTTTTGAAATGAAATAATAATTTGAATACTAATATTAATATTTATCACATTAGCCACACCGGCTACAACCACGGAATGTCCTGAAATAGAATGTCCAGAAGGTTTTGTTCTAAATATTACTGAAGCTGAAATTCTTGAAAAACCCAAATTTGGCGATACAACTTGGTCACCATTTGGAAAGAAATCAAAATGGAATTCATATTTTAAAGGAGTGAATAGAGGTTCATATAGTGGAAGATATAAGGTATGCTGTAATTTTAGTTTATATGAAAACATTTACAAAAACGTTTTATCATACTTAAGTGGATGTATTGCATCCGTCTCTTGAATTTTTGTCAGAAATACATGTGGTAAGGTTTTTTCCATTTTTTTCCTGGCGAGTTTTTCCTATGTACTAAAACGATGTTTATAGTCTCTCCCCCCTCTTCTCTCATAGTGTGCCCCTTCTTTGCCCCCTCTCTCTATGTATGTGTATAGCGTAATACAAAAACCATCCGAGAATTGATGGTTCGATTTCCGATGAAGGCAAGGACTGTGTTGAACCCAGTATGTGAGAAAAATGAGGAGTTACAATGGTAAGATTCATGGGAGATTAGAAATATACGGCAGTGGGAATCGCAGCGTGCTTATTAAACACCCTACCATAAAAATTGCCGTTTGCAACTTTGGCCCTTCATGGGTTGTTGAGCGATAGAGTTTAATAATATCCAATAGTCTTAATATTCAATACCAAAAGCGGCCTCTACACGGTCAATAATATTGACAATACTTTAGAGTATTGACAATAATATTGACCATGTAGGGTGAAAAAATTGTATTGACAGAGTATTGATGAAATTCAGATTTTCTGATTTTCCTGTATCAATACTGAGAATTGGAGAGGATATTGACAATATTACTGACCGTGTAGGGGCGGCGCCAATATTTCCATCAATACTCAGTTCAATAGTTTTATACAACGTTGAAACTAACCTGTACTAGTGCCAAACGCCAAAATAATGGCTACACAAGCTTTTGTACGATTATTATTTTGTAAGGTAAAAAAAGCCAACAAAATAACGAGTAAATTCACTCTCCTACTGCAGAAGAAGTAACTAATGAGCACAGTTATTGACAATAATATTGATCGTGTAGAGGCCGCTAAAGATTTGTTTCTCTATAAAATTGTTTTATTCTTATACCTTTATTGGATGGTTTTTTAAGATGATTCCAGAGATTTTCATTATACTTGATATACGGTCCAACATATATTTATAAATTACAAAAATAGGTATTTAAATCTGTAGCTTCCAGATATTCTAATGTTCTTGCGAAGGAAATAATAAACAAAGGAATTTTTTTGCTACAAGGAAGTGGAGGATGTTGTGGTGGTTGGTTTTGCAGAGCTGGAAAGCATCAGAGACATTTTCCGTGGTAGCCTGCTTCATTTTTTGGTCATCGACCGGTTTCGGGCGTTCGCCCATCTTCAGGATGCGTTTTTCAGACACTGTGACAACACAGACTTGCACAGAACAAATTCAGTTTTACACACTCCACACAAAATAGGGAGTGGACGAAAACCCGAAACCGGTCGATGACCAAAAAATGAAGCAGGCTACCACGGAAAATGTCCCTGAAGTGGAGGATGTTTGTAATAAATGTAATCTGAATATACAAGATGTAATCAGTGGTAAAATAAAGACATCTATATAATAAATAATTAAAGCTAAATATTAGGGATGAGTATAGGATAAAATCGGCAAGCAGTACAAAGAATTAGAGGTGGGTAACTCTTATATCTATAATCCAAATTTAGATGGTAATTCCATTAGCTGGCTTTTCAAAATAAGAAATCAGCTGTTGTATCTCAATAAGTACAGTTTTGCCGATCAAGTCAAATTCTGTTCACTCTGTAACAAAAACGAGGAAGAAGATGTCTTCATTTTATAACCCTATGCCCTATTTTAAAAGAATTCCCGTTGAAATATATTAAGAAAGGTTCGTTAACTTCTGATGAATTTTTAGTGGTTACTAAATGGTTAAGTTTGTGAACAGTCTAGTGAAGTATGTTAAGATAGCATAGAAATATAGATATTCTTTGTTGCAGGAATTCAATTACTAAATATATAATTAGGAATATAATTATTGATTTTTCTATTTCTGTCTACCTTGTAAAAATAAGTTTGTTTTAAAATCATTTATTTTATTTTATTATTATAGGCTATTATTTAAGTTCAGTTTATCCTTTTGTTTAATTTGTTCTATTTTGATTAAAAAAAAACAAAACGACAACCCCCTTTAGACGATCATGGACTAGTGAGGTATCGCTGGAAAAAAAAGAAGAAATGAATTTTTTATTTTTGAACAAAGACAATTATTATTATTATAATTATTATTATTATTATAATTATTATTATTATTATTACTTACTGTCCAACATATTTTTATTTTGTACATTTATTTGGATACTAGTTGGGGAAAATTAATTTTAAGGTGGTTCTGAGGGTGGGAGAAAGCTTCCATCTAAGTAATGCCTATAAAAACTCTGCCCGGCGGGGTCTATATGCTGTCACATTTAAGTAGCTCATGTATAAAAATAAACAAATATAATTTAATTTTAATTCCCCACCATTTTTCTAATATTAAGCTGCAATTAATCGTTTGGTAGTTTGAAGAAAATCAGTCAGTCGGGTGATAGAACCGTACATTTTACTGAAATGGTATTTTAGGGAAACGTATTTTTCCCCCCCGACACCCCCCTCAAACAATTTTCTTGGAAAAAATCCTTCAAATAAAATTCATAGATATTTATGTGAGCAGATAGTATACAAAGTTTAAAAAAAAAAATTGTTGGAGCCGTTTTCGTGAAAATTCATTCAAGTCGCACTTCCGGTTGATGGATTTTGACTAAAATCTTATTGTCACATGCGATGTGGTAGTATAATAAATGGAATATCAAGTTTAAGCTTCCGGCGATTTTGGTTTTATTTTCGAGATATTTTATTCACGCATTTAGCTAAAAAAAATCATTCGCTAAAAAACATTTTGTCGCACTATATGGTACCTCAAAATATGTATTTTCGGTGAAATATCTCCGATGTGATTGCAGTACCTCCATTTACCAGGAGTACATAAAAACAAAAAGGTATTCAATCAAATAGCATTTGATTTGCCCGTTTATGTAGCATTGAAGAAACAAGTTAGGGCATGACTCTTCAAATATAAAACTATTTGTTGACCGTTGATAAATTATGAAGAAATTTAGTGAGGATCGGTCAAGAAAGAAACATTCAATTATGCCAAGTTTCGACAGAGTTTCCTGTCCTCTTATAAGGCTTTAATCTGAAATACAATACAATGATGAACCACAACACATTAGTAAAATAGTAAAATGCAGAATATTAGATTAGAAACGGGAGGGGGGAGCCTCATTCCACTGCGATCTGCAGATCGAGGTCTATTGTCGATCATGCAGAATATTAACAATAAAATATTTTTAAATAAAAATAATATTGAACTTGCATATAGATCTAGGGAGAAAGAATTTTTAAACATGTTACATCGCAAAAACATAAAAACAGAAAATTAAAAGTTCCTAGTTTCTTATCTTAAATCATCTACAGAAATGAAATTTGGGTTGAATAGGCAAGTGAAAAGGGATTTGAGGAAATTTTTAGGGGTGGGGTAGGTGAAAGGGAATTCTAGAAGGTCATGTTTTGAGGAAACCATTATCCAACGCGGACAAATTATTGGTATTATTTTGAAAATTGACAGAAAATTTATTTCTTTTGATATTTATCATTTCTAAGATATTTCTTTTTTTCTGTTAGCTTCTTTTGCTAGTATTTTTGTTTTAGAAAAATCAAATTTATGATTTTTTCCCTAAAATCTTTCGTCAGTGCAGTAATAATGTCTTTGTCATTTTTATTTCTGCAGTCGTATTTATATTGGTAGATTCTGTTTTTTAAGTATTGTGTAGTTCGACCAACATAAACAGATGGACATTGCGTACAGTCTATCTGGTAAGCGAGGTCTGATTCTAATTTGTTGGGGGTAGGATCTTTAAGTTTGCTGTATAACTTGTTAACAGTGTTAGTGCATTTGTGGGTTAAGATAATATTAGAGCGTCTGAAAATTTAAGAGATTTTCTCTAACAGATTGTTAATGTATGTAAAGAAAATGTATTTAGGAGTACGATCAACAGAAACATGAGGAGAATGATTCAAGTTGTTATCGTAATGTTGTTTGTTGGTGAGTGTAGATGACAGTATTTCAATTGTTTTATTAATGAGGTGTCTTCATAGTTCTACACATTTATTTAAAAAGAAAAACAGAAAATTAATCTTTGAGAAATTTTTGATGTTTTAAGAGAAAATCATTTGATATTTTAAATCGAGTTTTTATTTTCAGGGTGGCAACTACAAAAATACCAACAGCAAGACATCATTCTCGAAATATCCCGGATATGGTAGGAAGACCTTTAGTAAAAACGTACCGGAAAAATTGGTCAATGAAAAGCCCAAGTGTCCTGAATATCGTTGTGTTCCGATCGTGAAAGAATCTATAAAGAATTGTACAAAACCAAGATGTTTACCAGGGTTAGTTGAGCTTCTCTTATAATTGATTAATGATTAGCTTAATAAACAGTATTAATTAGTTTCGATTTAACTTTTTTTGAACAGTTACGATCTTGTAACAAAAGTTAGCGAATCACCAGATGAATGCCCACAATATACATGTGCATTGAAACAAGTTCCTTTACCAGATGGCCGTTGCAATGTTACTGGTCGTACGTTTACTACGTTTGACGGCACTGAATATAAATATGATATCTGTGATCATGTATTGGCCAGAGATCGGATTCATAAAACTTGGACAATTAGACGTAAGCGTTTAAGTTCGATAGTATTTTCAAATATTTAATAATTAATTTTATATCTAGATTGTCATGATGGTGTTTACAGCTTTTAGGCGTGCTCTTTAGCAACTTCAATAAATAGAAAGGCCCCTGTACTGATAAACGCGAGGATGGAGCTAAGTGGTATTTTCAATCCTTTGTTCGGTGCCCGCCCAGAAAAAAAAGAATCGTTTTTTGAGTGAAATGAACATATTCACCAAGAAGGTGTTTCATTTTTTTTTTTGCCATACGTACTACACAGTGGATCCTCCACAAGGCTCATATTATGTGAGTGTTTCCTAAGGAGGCAATGCTCTGTAATCGACGCAGTAATTATAGTATAGTAGAGACAATATAGTGCATTGCAAGTAATTATATTACAATAGAGACAAGGCAATGCTCTTGTCTTTACTATATATAATTACTTGGAATGCCTCTGCCCCATTTTATCCTGTAAGCCAATCTTAATGGTCTCATACTTCTATCCAGGATACGCAGAAAGTCTGGTGGTCGTAGGGTCCCGTCCATTACTAATCTATCGTCTTCTCGTTACATAAATCGACACTAACTTAGGCGTAGGCTAATGATTCCCAATGCTTCCAGTTCCTTAAGGTATTCCAATATAAATTGGGTTTCTGACACAGTTCGCCTCTAAATCCTTTAGTGCGCCCTGACTGTCACAGAAACATGTCACTCTTCTGCCCATTGGAATAACCTAAAATTACGGAACTTTAATCCGTTTAGTCTAACAAAACGAGCAATACACTATAGTGACATCACCTAATATGCGCATTACAATATACCGCCTCTTTAGAAGAAGTTGATGTGTTAATTTCTTGGGCTTATATATAACCACATAGGAAGAAACACCCATTCATCTTATAACTGATTGGGTTATGAGGAAATTAGATGCAGGGCGTTTGGTCAGTGGAAGAGCTTAGGCTATTTCCCTCATGGTTATGATCCGATTTGTTCGGACTGCGGTGAATGGCAGGTGGGTTGGCTTCGGGTCTCAATTTTTGTTCTAGATCCGGTTTGTTGTTTTTCTTTAAGTGGGGCTTTGGATAGCGTAGGGTTTGGTGCATGTCCACAGAATAATAATAATAATTCACTCCCTTTTATATATATGTATATTTAGTGAACAAATAACTGCTTTGGTATATTAAAATTAACTTAAATAATTTTTGTTCTATTTATCTTTACAGAAGCAAAGGATTGTCCTTATATAGGCCCATGTAAACGATATCTTCTAGTCAAGTTTGGTAATCATTCATTGCAGTTCAACACAGATCTGACAGTTTTATACAATGGTTATACATATACTATACCGCAGGTAAGGACGTTGAAGGTTATATAAAAGCTTTTAATGACAACATTTTACTTGTATGCATTATTAAGTTGTCTCCTGAAATAAGTTTATATTTTAATTTTATTAGGTTCAAAGAATCGGTGCATTGAATTACGATTTTGCTCTTAAACAAGTTAGCAATAAATTCATTATATTTACTAGTGTTCATGACTTTTCAATTATCTGGGACAGCCAAGGAAATACTAAAATAATTGTAAGTAGTTTTTTTAATTATTTCAGTCATTTTTTGTTTTTGAGCTAAATTTTGATTTTATTAATTGATTACTTATTCTGTATTGTTGTTTAGGTACCAGGAAAATCGCAAGGAAAAGTAGATGGCCTGTGTGGATTGTTTGACAATAATATGGCTAACGATAAAACCAAAGAGGATGGTCAGTTGGCAAAAACTACAGTGGAATTTGGAGACAGTTGGAAACAACCGGGTGCAGTTTGTGAAACAGTCGTCTGTCCCACACCTGTACAGAAAGAGGCTTGGAAAATGTGCAAGGCTGCAATCATGTAAAGAGTTTATTTATTTATTTTTGTTTAATTCGAGCGTTTTAGAAATTTTATGAAAAGCCTGCTTCTTTTGACTGAATTTTTGTTTGTCTTACAGGGAAGAACCATTATCAAAATGTGGGATGGAAGTGAATTTGGACAAATTATTATCTCAATGTGTTGAATCTATATGTTTATGTATGCAAAGCTCGAACAGTTCTGAAGATTGTAGATGTCAAGCATTTTTAGAAATTGTCACCGAATGTCAAGCTAAGATGCCACGTCTGGATCTTTCTATTTGGAGGGTAGAGCATGATTGTCGTAAGTATTTGTTGCGATTACTATATAGCTCGTCAACTTATAAAATTAGTTAATTAGTAGTATAAACATTGTCACCCCGTTTGATTCCCTATTTAAATGGTTGATTTCGTTGTCAAGTTTATTATTTAAGTTGCCGAACTACAAACTAATAACATTTAAGAACATATCTTGTACTTTAATCTAATATTAATAATAAAATGAATGTGAGAAGGAGAGAGAATTTGAGTAATTGGGTTTAAGAGAAATAAACTAGAATAAATGCTGAGAACGCACAAACTGCATGGACAGTACAAGTATAACAGAAGTTAGGTAACGAGAGAGTTATATATAAAGATGAGAAAGGTAGTTGAAGGTTGCTGACTGGTGGTTAACTGGTCATAAAGCTGTTCCCATTTACGGGCTAGCTCGGCCATATATATACAGAGTCTCCCACTCTAGTCGAGCCTAAGTAGCTAGTAACTAGATAGTCAATTTTTTTGTTTCTCATATTACAATAATATCACAATTCTTTATCATTTCAATAGCCGTACAATGTCCACCGAATTTGGTTTACAAAGAATGTTTCAAGAGGATATGCGAGCCATGTTGTGCAGAATCAATGGTAAGCGATGCATGTCCAGAAACTGAAGAATGCTTTCCCGGGTGTTACTGCCCGGATGGTTATATTAGAAGTGGTGAACAATGTGTGAAACCAACAGAATGTCGTGATTGTAAGTACATTTTTTTTTAGTTTTTACTTTATTTTTTTTTAGTTATACTTTTATATTTATTAGTGTTTAAGAAAATATTCTGCTTCTCTTTTGACGGCACAGCATACGTTTTTTATAGGCCTACTATATTTAAGAAAATCATTGATGTTGTCACCAAAAATGACAAAATGTTCATGAAAGTTACTCTACCGAATGGAGATTTTTTTTACCAAAATCTGCAAGTCGGTTCCATTATTTGGACTCAAAGGGATTTGCTGCGAATAATTTATTGTGAACCGTCTTGCTGCTGTACGTTTACTTATACTTGTTGCCCATGCACTTTAATCTAGGCATTACAAGAAATCTGAATCCTCTTGCACTAGTAGGAGAAAGTAAAAACAGTAAATTGTCTCAAGTCCATTTTTAACACATTATTGTCCAGATGCCAAATAAAATTACGTTTTTCACAGTGCATGCCGCTTCCTTGGACATTATTAGAATAGTGTATAATAAATATTTCTTTTTTGTGTGTGTGTTTTCAACCGCCTATTCTACACTCATTTATACACACTTTATTTGTCATAAAAACGATGAAGAATCATTATAAGGTAAGAAAATGAATCTTTCATCTAAAGATTCAAACTAGTTTACGATTTAGTGATTTTACATAATGATAAATTCGTGCACATATTAAAAAAAAAAAATCGACTGCCCTCGCTAAACGCCTAAATTTGACTTGGTAGCCACTCCTTCTGCAAACATCTCATATCCTACTAGAACATGATATCTCAAAAACAAAATCACAGGACATGTTGTTACGTTCAGATACCACCACTACCTAACATATTTATCTACAGTATATGGGAAATCTAATTCATGATTGATTTTAACTAACCATTTAAGGTCAATGTGATGGCTATGGAGGCAGTTCAAGATTTGTCACTTTTGATCGTATGGACTTTACATTTAAAGGAAATTGTACATATACTTTAGCTCAGACAATGGAGAAAACTAGCGGTCCTAAATTTAGCGTTAGTAAAAAGAAATTTACTAAAACTATATTTTATCAATATAAAGACTGAACAATAATATTAATAAATTGTATCATCATTGTAGGCTTTAATTACCAGCGCTTCATGTAGAGATAACCAAGATGAAACCTGCCTACGTATGATAACACTGTTATATAAAGAACACAGTGTACAAACTATTAACGATAATGATAACGCGGTAAATGTTATTATCATTATCTTTGCTATTGTTATTTAACTTACAAGTAAATTTATCAATTTCGTTTAAACTACTTACTAGGTAACAGTAAAAATAGACGGAGAAATAGTGAATGACAGACCATATTCCAACAAATGGGTGAAAGTGGTTGAATCACAAGGGAAATGTGTTACTGTTACTTTGACAAAAATACACATAGACTTGGAATTTTTCAATCAGGGCAATGGATTCAATTTGAGAATGCCATCGCATCTATATGTCAACAGAACTGAAGGAATCTGCGGTAGATATTTCATTTTATTATGCACATTTCATATAATTTTGACTAAAATGACATTGAATAAGGTATTCCCCTTGTTGATTTCTTGCCACATCAATTTTGGCAAAAAATAAGTTTTACTGCTTACACATCTAGAACAAGTGGTAAAGGATCCATGTTTCATTTCTTTCTTGGGAAAAAAATGTCTTTGAGCATATATTTGGCGAGCTTTCAAGCCTGGACGGCCTTACAGCAATCATGGTTGAATATAGATTAAGTACATATATTATATATCTACATCTTAACATAATATGCACAAAAATTATGAAAATACAAAATATGATAAATAAAAACGATAAATAATGAGTAATTATTCATAAAAGCCAACAGTCTAAGTTGCTTATTGGAGGCTCGAATAGGGCTAAACATGGGGAAATTTCACGGATCCTTCCCAGCATCAAGTCGGATCCCTTGAGCCCTTACTGGGCGGCCGTGTGACTTAATAAGACATCTCGGCTTATAGCTGACTCCGTTGTTTTTATTTTAAACTTAAATTCTTTAAAACGGCTTTGCTCCAAGATTGCCCCTATTCCTTTGGCGCAATAGCCCATAAAGGGCCAAGGCTTGCCAGACGGCGATTGAATAGGGCCGCAGTTCCCACGCCGTTTAGTTCCGGCCTTCGCTACCTAGGGCGCTACTAATTGCAGCTTCCCACTTTTCATCACGATGCTAGGTCAACACCGACTTTGCCCTCACGAGAATCGAACCCTGAATTGTCGCACGAAAAGCGAGTGCACTAGCCACTAGACCAACGCGTGAGGATTGCTCTAAGATTACACCCTGTTAATTTTACAAAGTTATCCACACTTTTCATAATAGTTCTCTCAATCAGATGACCATCTATCTGGTCTTATATGTTGATTTCTTTAGAGCTTGCATAACTTCCTTTGAAAAAAAAACTTCAAAGAGCTACCCTATCTCATTTTTGTTTACAGGAAAATGTAATCTCAATGGTGCTGATGATTTCAAAATGAAAAATGGAACAGTCACTGAAGATACAACAGCTTTTGGTGAAAGTTGGTTGGTGGACGATATGCCAGAAGGTATATTTGTTTAGATTAGTGGTCTGAACTTTATTTATCTATTTAGGACACTAACAGAATTATGAAATTGAATTATTCTCTGAAAACTATTTGAAAAATTTTATAGTTATAGGCAAGGAAGAAGGATGCCACGTTGAAAAAGAAGTTGAATGCTTGCCACCACCTGCGCATCAAGATCCATGTCTTAAAGTACTTAATGAAGAAGTATTCGGTAAAGTAAGTAAAGTGTTGTATAAATAGATAAAATGCAGAATTAGATAGTCATACTGATTTATTATTAGTTGTATAATTATCTGTTTGTTATATCACCAGTTGTGAATGTTGTTTAACGTCATTTGATAATGTTACAGTAAGCTTGCCAGATTATGCTATTTAAATGTCGAAAATACCACCCTTTTCAAATTTGGCCGATTAAAATATCTTGAACAATGAAATGAATGTGCCGGAAAGAGGTGTACAGTCAAATCAAGACATTAATTATATAAAGTATATAGTAATTACACAGTATACATTCAAAAGTATGCACGCACACGTCTTTTGCGCATGTGATCCACACGACTCATGTATACTTGAACAGTGGCTTGAAACATGGCGAGGATGGGCGAAGATGACGCGCTCGCTTTAGCTGCTCTTGTTTTAATTTACGAAGAACATTATGGTATAAAGAATGGCTGAAGGAACGAATAAACTATTCACACATTAATTTATTAAGTGAATTGAAAATTTACACACGGCACTGGCATAATTTTCTGCAAGTTTATTATATTAATGTGCCATATGCGTAATCTTTATTCCCCTTGTCGTAATAGTCTTTTAATTTGACTTTCATAAATTTGTATAAAAATTCGTCCAGAATTTCTCGATGACCGACCTTTCCGAAAATCACTAAACATAATGACAAAATATCGCACATATACAGACTCACGAAGTTCACGAACGCTTGTTCCAGCGTGCACAAAACTGACACAGAGGTTGTACAAGTCTGCTACACACGTTCAGTTAAACATGCACATAGATGGCGCGCGCAAGTATGCAGTATGAAAGTTTAAACATTTTCTGGCATGTGTAAGATTTTCATACAATCGATCAAGTATGCCTGTGCAAGCCGACTGCACATGCATAACATTCGAGTATGCAATTACATGTGTAGCCAGTTAAGATGAGATTGGGAAGGTTAATTGTTTACTAACCATTTTGCCGCGCGATTAGTGTTTATTTATTTAGATTCCATACGGGCACAAACGTTTTTTACAATATTCGTAATAATAAATTGCAAAACAAAACAATAAAGATATAAATATGTATATCTTATCATAATATGGACAAATTATGAAAATACAAAATAGGTTAAATAATGAACAATGATTCATAAAAAAGTAAAAAACGATATTATATAATGATAAATTATTATAATATAATCCTGGTGATGAATATCTTAAGGGTTTGATCGAAAATATGAATATCATTCGTGAACATTTGATTGCTTAGCCGCACGTCTGTTTTAAGGTATGAAGATTTGGAATACGGAACATTGAATAATCTGGTGTGGGTAATGGGAATTTGGAATTGTAACTGTACAAGTGTGTAAGGACTATTGATTTGGTGAGAAGTAGAATTAAGTTTGTAAACTGCACTAAGAGAAAGTTGTGTGAGCGTTTCAAATCACTTTTTTTTTTATGATTATTGATTTTGGGCAATTAGCGGAGGTGATTCCTTGCGGAAGTTAATATAATACAAGGTAGAAAGAAATCATCCTTTGAAAACTGCCAGTCTGTTAGTTTTTAAAGGTTTTAAAAACAATTTTCAGTGCCATCCTGTTGTTGATCCAGAATTGTATGTAGAAAATTGTCATAAAGCTCTATGCAATGGAGCTTCTATTGGGTGTCGTGAACTTGAAGCTTACGCTAGAGACTGTCAGAATGAAGGTATTTGTTTGGATTGGCGTTCAGCAGATCTGTGTCCATACAAATGTCCAGAAGGTGAGTAATCATTACCAAATTACCTTGCCTTTATTTTATTATTAAAATGTTAAAGATATAAAAAATTTATTCTGTTTTTATATTTGGGCCATAGTTAATTGATATTTTAATATGATTGCAATACAGGTTTGGAATACAAAGCTTGCGGATTGGGCTGCACTGAAACCTGTGACAATTATGAACAATTCAGAACCAATCCAGAACTATGCACTTCACCAAGAGGAGATACTTGCGTCTGTGCACAAGGAACGGTAAGATCTTTTCTAGAGACTGTTTTCTTTTGGTGCTGAGTTAAGTATTGTACTCGTAACAGATTTTACAGATGAAATTTTTCTTGGAAATGCATGTTTGAGAGCCTCATAACAAGCTTTTCTAGCTCAGTCGTCGAAATCTTTGGATACAACGTAAATTTTTTTATTATTTGAATTACTTTTTTTTTGCAATTTTCTCAATATGACGCCCAAAATTTGTTTTAAATACGTAATACTGCATAGGTAAAGAGATCTGTCAATTTTCTTTACGATATATAATTAAATCAAAATTACGGATTTTGATCTCATGGATTTTCTCAGAGAGAGAATGGGAATTTATGGTTATTTCTAGAGTGCAGAACGTATTCCACTATTTATTCCTTATTAGATCTCTAAATATAACAAAAACTGAAACTGCAGAAAATATTCAAATGGAATTTTGAAGTAGCAAGACCAATAACAGAAAGTTGTAACTGTTTTAAACCAAATTTTATTATTATTAATTGAATGTATATTAAGGATGCTTAAAAATGGGCTTCGGAGTGATAAGCTGCTCATTTGGATGCATCCCTAGAGGTCGCTTCTTTAAGCAATATCTCTTTAAAAGAGTTCATTAATCGTTTGTGCTTGCCACATTAAATAATGTGGCAAATTACGAGTAAAAATTAAGTTTTTAAATCAACATGAGGCCTCTTTCTTTGGCCTTACATATGTGATTGCGCTTCAGTGGACCGTGTGAAAAACGAAATTATAACAAACTCAAATAATTAAAGACAACATTTTAATTTTTTTGTATTATTTTGTATTTTATATTATTTGCAGGTTTTGAAGAACGGTACATGCGTGCCAGAGGGTCGATGTGTGCCTTGTGATACCGAAGGACATTATCCAGGTGACAAATGGAATCCAGACACATGTACAGAATGTACTTGTACTAAGAACAATGTAAATTGTCATAGATTACAATGTACTAAAGAGAGTGGATCCATCTGCGAACGTGGTTTCAAATCAGTGGTAATGGTTGGAACGGAAGACCAGTGCTGCCCTCAATATATTTGTGGTAAGCATGAGAACCTGTTGTAGGCGTTTATTATAGGTTTCCGTTTTCAAATTTATAAATTTAATATGGTGGTTTTATTTCAGTTCCAGAACCTACGGCTGGTCCTGTTTGTCCAGAACTCCAACAACCCGAATGCGGTTACGGTCAAGTAATGAAATTAGAGAAAACTGCATCCGGATGTCAAGAATTCATTTGTCGTTAGTATTATATTATTTGTTTATTTTTTCACAAAAATTATCTAAATAATGTTCTTTATAATTTCCAAAATATTCTAATATTTTTACTACATTGCAGAGTGTAAACCGCCTTCAGAATGTCCACCAGTAGAAAAGGAAATGAAGAAAAGCCATCCTGCTGGAATGGTGGCCAGTCTTGATAAGTCAGGATGTTGTCCTAAAGTGACCATTGATTGTAAACCTGAAACATGTCCTGAACCGCTACCATGTCCACCGTTTCACGAACATGTGAAAAGAGATACTGAACATTGTTGTCCTGAATATAAATGCGGTAAGTTTATTTATTTATTTTTTCTACTGTCCTCCTACTAACTTTTTACTTTTTTACGTTTTCTTACTCCTGATAATAGGAAATATTGTAATCTGTAAAATGTTCGATATTATAATGGGTATGAGAAAGTAGAGAATTGGGTTTAAGAGATGAATAAACTGGTAATAATAAACGATCATAATGTACGAGGGATGACTCGTAAAGGAAAATGCAATGTTCATTCTGAAAGTAAAAAGACAAATGTCTGTTGTTTAATTTAGTTCACAATTTACCCATTTTACGTTCACATAAGCCCCATTTCTACTAATTATTTTTTATGCGAGTAGTGGAAAAAAAAGATTTTATTTTGAAATATGAACTACTTTTACGCCTTTTTTGTCCACTTCGTTGTCATGTAGCTTGACACTATGCAGTGACTCCTTGCGGGAACCAAACAAAAAGAAATCTGATAGTGCAAGTCAACCCTCTGTAACACATACTCATATTCTTATATAGATGTTCTCTGATTTACAATTGTCTCTTTACTTATGAATGACACCCGCATATCGATTGCAAATTATGGTGTCTACAACTAGTGACAATCATATTAAAAGAAAAGTATTTTTAGTCCCACAGTAGATTAAATATGCAATCCAGATTACATATTTATTTTTATTATTATTATTTTTTGCTTTTCCAGCAATACCTGAAAGAAAATGTCTGTACGAATTTGAATATATTGAAGACACAGACAAAGGTGGTGAAAGATTGAGACAGCCCTCAGAACGTTACAAAGAACTGAAATCGGTAAGAATTTAGTTTTTCCTACAGTTTCCACCGCTAAAAACTTATATGATGATTGGAATGTTATTTATAAATATTTTATACTTTCTTAGGTCGGCGATAGATGGTCTGATGGTCCATGTCGGTTGTGTGAATGCAAAGAGAGCAGCACAGTCGCCAGCTGTATAACGAAAGTATGTTCAACACCACCTCAGAGTGAAGATTATGTCTATGTACCAGAAGTAGTAAATAATAAATGTTGTCCCATCTATAAGAGACATGCTTGCAAACAAGGAGTACGTGAATATGAGGTAAATATATTACATCTGGTAACAGTTTCTTGACTCTTGGCAATTGGTCGGGAGTTATGTACGTCAGGTTACTATTATTATTAATGATAGGTGCTAGAAGACGCGGAACCTAAACTAATATGGCTCCCAGAAAAAAAAGCTAAGGGCCTCCCCCAGCAATCTGCTGATTGACTGCAATATCTAAAGATATTCTTAATCCTCAACACCACCAGTATTCTCTTGGAGTGTTATCCTCCTAAACGGGCGGAAGCTAGTACTGATAAAACGGTAACATTGACTTTGGTAGTGATACACTATTTCCCTGACTCCATCGTCACAGTTACAACACAAAGAATTAGACTCTGTCTATACTATATAAATGACAGGGCTATCCAAGCGTGTCCAATCAATACTCCTACCACGACTCTCAATAATATCCGCGAGTCCCTCCGATTCTCCAATTCTTTTTTCCTCCATTGTCGCAATATTGGCTTGCGCTGACTGGGGACCACAAAACGGTAATGTGGATTCCACCTTAGCTAACTTGTCCTCCCTCACCACATTTTACATTTTTACTTCGACTGTAAACTGAATACTAACTGGAACGAAGTCTAT
Source organism: Triatoma infestans (assembly GCA_011037195.1). NCBI lineage: Eukaryota > Metazoa > Arthropoda > Insecta > Hemiptera > Reduviidae > Triatoma > Triatoma infestans. The sequence continues at coordinate 78,705 of JAAEAF010002043.1, forward strand.
TTACATCGAGAGTCAAGAAATTTTGGTTATCTCTGTTACCATTACAGATTTTTTCCTTCTTTTTCTTTGACAGATTATATTATTTATATGTTAGGTTGGTAGTGTATGGCCTTCAAGCGATGGCAACCCATGTATAAATCTCACATGCATACTAGGTCCAAACGGAGAAATTACAAAACAAGAATCCGTTCAAACTTGCAAGAAGAATTGTAAAGAGGTAATGTTCACCAAAATATTAATATATCTAGAATGTTTGTTTTAGTAATCGTTAGTAACTTTTAGTATTTTAAAAATATTTCAAATAGCTCAAAGATGAAAAAATCGTCCCGGTTTTAATTTATTATTCATTTCATTTATCTTATAACGCGTCAGTCAAACGGCACTGGTTGATTGTCGTTTGTGATATAAACATATAGTTGAAGTCATCACTCTGCACGAACTGATTATACACCTTATTCTGACAATAGATGAAAATCCGAAACAGGTCAGAACCAAAACATTCAAGGACGGATGAAATCATAGATGTTATCCAGCATTGCGGACCCAACCACGTATTCAACATTTCCATGATCATTTGTTTGTTTTTTTAAATTGTATGTCGTAGTCAACCCTCTATAGAAACAACGCATTTCTTAATAATCTATGAGCTGTTTGTAAAGGAAACGCCTTTCCAGGATTCAATATGGGAAATGGATAAGTTGTTATATATATATATCAGACAGTTATAACAACAACTAATATATAACGAACTCCTTTTCAATTAAAAATTGCGGCATTCATTAAAAATTATGTTAATAGTTTTAAATATTAAAAATCCCATCCTGTTTTCACTACATTTTATGAAAATAATTTCATAAGATGTGAATTGTTTTTTAAATCTTTAAACAGATTTATGAATTAGATATATACATTATACAATCTTTATTGGACAGGGTTGGAAATATATAGAACCAGCTGAGGTGAGTCACGAATGTTGTGGTGAATGCAAGCCACAAGGTTGCCTGGTTGATGGAGTAGTACATGAGAAGGATAGTACCTGGATGTCCAATGATAATTGTACCTCTTATCTTTGTATTATTGATGATGATGATCAGGTAAGTTAGTTTATTTTAATGAATCAATAAAATATAACATGTTTCAATACAGTTTTTCACCGAGATTACTTCTAGTACAAATCAAAGTCGTATTTAAAATAAACTTGTTGATCTTAAGAGAATAATAATAGAGTGTATAAATAAATACACTATCAAAACTTTTCCTTTTTTTTTTTTAATTAAATAAAAGAAGCCCGGAATAACCGGTTTGAATAAGTGCGGATACAAAGTTATATCTTAATTTTATATTAAGCAGAAAATAGATCGTAACAACGTTTTTTTTCATTGCTACACAGCCTTTAAGATCAGCATTTATACAACTTCTCTTCACTATTATAAATTCACCATCGGGCTGCATTTAAATTTACATAGATTTATGGACATTGTTAATCTATGTTCTATTTACCAATTATCATATAATTATGATCTTCTTGAAAAGTGATGTACCTTGAACGTTCTGTACGCATCAGGATGGTCAGGATAGATGCCGATTTATATATAATCTTGTTACACTTGATTATCAATATCATTTAACGAAATTTGTACTTTCTTTTGACATGAAAAACGTATATTCTATAAAACAGTATTTGGCAGCTCTTTTTTCAATCAGAATCAGTATTATTGAAAAGTAATCGATGAAGTTAGCGGCTATATTATAACTGATGGTTCACTAAAATGCACGGTATTTTTATCAAAGACAATTTAAAAGTATTGAAAATAGTGTATCCATCTAATCTTTTTGCCAACAATGTACTTGAAAAAATACCTCTGTTTTCATTTAAAAACCTATATTTGTGTCAGATGCAAGTTGTAGCCTCTACAGAGAAATGCCCCTACCTTGGTGACTGTCCAGCAGAAAGAATATATCAAGATAAATGCTGTAAAAAGTGTAATTCTACAATTAGTGAAGATAAGCGTAAGTTATACTTTTATAAGATTTTAATAAAAGTTCTTTAAGCTCCTCTATCACGCCGTTGTTGATAATATCGCTAATAAGTAAATAAACTAAAGCAAATAATTATAAGTGGTACATATCGAAAGTAATAACAACAATCTTTTAACTCAGAGCTTCACGACAATCAATCTCATAGGGGAACCAAAGTTTTGTTTACATTATCCGGAGAGATAGACAGCGTTGCTTGGCTATGGGGAAATTCTCTACAGAAGTTGTGCTAACTGCAGGGAATTTTCCCGTTCCTATGTGCGTGTACTCGTAAAAAAAATATTGTATTCCATAGTTCTCTTTGAAAATGTTTCAAATAATATGTTATTACTGACATATAAAGTTGGATCGATTATTTGTCATGATCGCAATGCTTCCTATTGCATTAAGTAATAATAATAATAATAATTTCAGGTGTGTGTACAATTGAAGCTGTACCTCTGAATGAAACAGTAGGTGCTGTTAAATTATATCACGAAGAACATGGAGCCTGTATCAATCATGGTCATATAATAGGATTTAATGAATGCAGAGGAACTTGTGATTCCTATACGCAGTATGACCCAAGTAAGTCATATGGTTAATTAATAATATATTTTGCCCAGTTGAAAAGTTTGCCTGGCTTATCTCTTATAAAACTTTTCTTCTTAATAAGTTTTTCAAAACCATCTGCCTTTTTAATATTATGTGATAATGCTAAGTAGCAAGAAATTCAATTCATTGCTTTCTACATGGAAAATGTAACATCGTACACGCAGTCGGCAATTTTAGAGTTATAATTTTCTAAAGCATTTAATGAAAAAAAAAAAAAAATATATCTAAATCGAAGGGATGCCAATAAATGCACATACTGAAGTATATGTTTTTTAGGAGATTTAGCACTTACACAAAATTTAAAAAGAATCCCTGTATATTTAAGTTAAGAATTCAGGCTTACGCGTAATAAAGTTAAGAATTACCATGTATAAGAAAATAGACTTAATTCCAAAAAAAAACTACGATTTTTCATGAAAAAGTAGTAATATTGAAAATGTTATTTTATGTTTATATTTTCGATGTTTAAATACGACTTAATAATTTGTATTAAATACGACAAATAATTTCAATTAATTTGAACATTGTAAATTTTCAGCGACTGGACAACATGAGAGTAAATGTTTATGCTGTAAAGTGAAGGAAATCGACACTGTTGCCGTTGCTTTGACATGCGAAGATGGATACTTCTTGGAAAAACAAGTACCAGTTCCGGTCACCTGTATGTGCCAAACTTGTGGAAGTAACAAGAAACTAATTGGCATTAAATATCCGAAATAAATAATTTAAAATATGTATTTTAAAACGTATTTTTTTAATAAAATAATCAGAAATTTTTATTTTTTTTTTAATTTTTTTTAATTAAAATATAACCTAAGAATACGCTACTATGAGAAAATATCAGGATACTACTATTATGTTGTGGGGAATTATTTATATAATTGAATTTTTTTTTTTTCTTACACTTTCCCTAATATTATGCATATAAATAATGTCTGTGTTATTTATTAATATAAAGGTTGTTTTTTGTAGAGGTATAGATAGAACTTGAAAATAAAATAAAAATCTTGAAATTGGCTTTATTGGAAAGATAATTTTATGCCATTAGTGGTTTATATGATGTTTATATGGCATACGATCAGGTCAATTAACAAATTGACTATCATTAGAATGAGTGTTGCCAATTCGAAAAACAAACATGTCAACGTCTCCAAGCAGACGTTAATTAGATTGGAGGTGTTTGCGGATTAGATCGCATAATTTTCATTACTAGCTGTGGTAATAAATTTGAACATTTATGAAAATGTCGTATAAACGTGCACACAGTAGAGCAGAAATTCAAACAATATACAAACAACGTTTGAAGGAAAAGGCGTTATTATCGTTTGATTTTGATATCAACGTTCTATTTGCGTCGACGTATTCAACACCTTTAACGTTTACGGATATGGTTCTCCACTGCCTGCTTCATTTTTTTATCCTTATAATAAAATTAAGAATTGCGATATAAATTGTAAATAAAAGTAATTCCTATTGGTATAGTACAGGAAAATAATGAAAAGCCTTTCACTTCTTACTGGTTAGTTTTGCATTTTATTTACAAATGTTATATTTCCAATTGTACAGATTAAAAATAAATACATAAATGGACGATCATTGAATATTATACCCATGTTAATTTTTTTTTTTATAGATATACATAGCTGACCACTGTGAAAATTAATATTATATGACATGTTTCTTCATATAAGTTCACTACACATGATAAAATTAACTAAAATAATATTAAATAATGACATTGGTAGAATTTATGTATTTAGTTTAAACTCACCGACAATGGACAAAAGAGATCACCTTCAAACTGTAGTGAAGAGATATTGACACTCTCTTTATTATGGCTTTTGCATCGTGGTATTTTGAGCCGTTCAAAGCAATTTTTACAAATGTTTTATACTCACTTTGAAATATTTCTGTGTATACAGAGTAATTTAATGCATGCGTTAATATCCATAATGCTTAAAAAAAAACCTTCCTTGAGGTTTCCAAATGTTTGTTTACAAATTTAATTTGTGTTTACCCATCTATTTTCCTTAATGATTTTTGTTTGGTATTTTACTGTCTGACTTATCCAATTGAATTTGTACCGGAAATCATGTATTAATACGTCTTCTTTTTATTGCACTTGATATATCTATTTTGGATAATAAATTTAACCACTTTTATTAAAAAGAATGTTAAAACCAAAAAATTAATTACTTTTATGCAAATTTGAACGAGCTTTGGCAAAGTGTCAAAAAATACACAAACGTAAACGGCCCAGTGAAAGAGTTGGGAAAATAAATGGAGAGTATGGAGATAGATGAAGATGTTCTAGACATAACGATGACATATAAAAATGAGGAGGAGCAGCAGGCTGTGATTTTTTTGTCGTTATTGAACTAAGGTGCGAACATAAAAACAAAAAATCCACGAATTCCTGGTACGATGGCCACCGACGTTAGAAGATGACCCTGAACGCGTTATGCGGATGAGGTATGAGAATGGAGTGATGAGATATGTTTGGTGGAAAAAAACAAACATTATCATTAAGATACGATGGACAATATCCATAGACTATACTTGTGTGTATGTAAATGAGCAAATTTTGTGTGTGTAAGTGTCATACCATCAGTTTTCAGGTCATTTGAAGGGCTCATTTAATTGATCCAACTGTGCAGTTTAACATTGTTTTCTTAGATATTTTTTAGATTTATGTTTTGTTTAAAATACTTGCTTAAATAGGTATACGTTTTGGCAATGAAACGTGGCCTTTCTATATATTAGGATTACAGGTATATTACATTTTACATTGGATATATTATACTCAAAAAAGATAAAAGAAAGCAGCCTTTCCTACGCTCACCATGTTCCATGTGGAATTAATTACTAGCCATGACTATTTGCGGAGACAGTTATTTAGAATAGCAACACTGTCTCAGCTATCAGTCACATAGATGATATGATGTGGAAAGTTCTTAACTCTCTGCCCAGAGCTGTCCCTTGTGACCAGATTGGCGAAATTAAGAAACATATATTTCATTATACTGATGAACTATTTCCATTTTAAACGCAATTACTCTTACACATGTTATTTTTCTCATTTTTTGCTCCTTATCATTTCAGTTAGATCAATTTTTATATGCGGGAGATCATGTTGTTTTGTGTTTTCAATAATACTGTTGCAAATTTGATTAAGATAAATTGTGTATTATGTATTTTACCAAGACAAGCCACACTACCTAGGGCATTCTCCGGTTGCGGATCGAGGACTGTCATACAAATTATATATATAATATGTATTATATAATATATATATATATATATTACGGTAACTCAGTGAAAGTGGGCGACTATGACGATTTTGTATCACCACTTCAAATAAGGCATTTGTCCAGGAAAAATGGAATTCTTCAGCCTTGATTGGCAGCCATCTTGTGGAAAGAAGAAATCCCTACAGAAAAAACCTCGGTCGGCCAAGGTTTGGAAGCGGACGACATGTTGATATCTCGACTCCATAAAAACTTAAAATGCACAACGAAGATTAGTCAGTCAGAAACACTGGAGCGCAAGGGAGTTGTAACGTCTTTGAATGATGCTGGGGCAACTTATATCAAATTTACAACAATATTATTAAATAAATACGCTGTATAACTTGTGTAGTTGTAGTTTATATGTGTAAAGTATATTGCAATAGACTGTAATATTATGTTATATAAACACATAATAGTGTAAAATTTAATAAACCGCAGTAATATGTTAGTATGAATGAATATATTCTATTCATAGACAGGCCAATGCAGTATCAGTATCATGTCCCAGTGCTGGACACGTATAAAGTAAATAAAGACGTATTTTAAGTCAAAGATCTCAATTCAAAGAACAATAGCAAATCCCGATTACGAAACTGTTACGGGAATCATTTTCACATAAATTTAGCAATTATCGTAAATTAATACTTAACAGATTTCACACTGAGGAAATAAATTAGAAGAAATTAAAGTTAAAAATTGTTCTCATAAACTTGTATCTTTTTTTTTTAATGTGTTAATATCTATTTTTTACTTTTATTCTTATTATTACGTAATATATGTACAAGTTACAAAAAAATGCAAATTATTTTAAATTAAAAATAGCACCAATGTTAATTATTATTACTTGTATAAATATGAATATAAAAAAAAAAGAATAAATGTATAAATAATATACATATTGCCATCTTTCTTCCTTTTAAAATAAAACAACAAAAAAAAAAAATATAAAAAATATCAAACAATTTTTTATATAGCCTCTAAAAAAAATCGATTAAGCATCTCAGCAAATTGTAATCGATAAATTTCAATATTACTTCGATTATTGTAATAAATTATAATTTATTTTTATCTTATATAAAAAGTTGTAATTCTTAATTATTATTATTTACATAAATCACTTTAATTAAAAAAAATTATACAGACCTCATCAGTCTTCCAAAAAAAAAATATGTTTCACTTTTTTTTCTACGTACTTATAGCTCCACAACTTTGGAAATCAAAAAAAAACTTTCCACGAGACAGGTTTGAAAACTTGGGCATTCTCTTTGTAACTTAAATTTATATTAATCAGTAAATTTGAAGTTCGGAAACTATAACACTCTAGACAAAACAAACATAATATAACCTGACTGTTGTATAACCTTGCATCAGAACAGCTGACTACTATAAATTTAGCCTTGGCCCTCTTAATCAATGTTTACAAAGTTGTTGAGCTATAATTCAAAGACCTTATAAATATAAAACAAAATACTATACTTACTAAAAACAAATTAAAATTAATATTATAATTAAATATATCCCTTTATTATTTTTAAATTTTATTTCATAAATAATGTTTCAACTAGCATTTTCTTTTTATTTATTTTAATTCTACTAAATACTATATTTTATTTTCTTTAATACAAATAATAGGAACAAAAACCATTATTAAACATTTTTTTTATACTATATAGCATTTCAATTATTTATTTATTTTTTTACAATAAATTAACAATGAACTGAATTAAAAAATATAAAACAAACATAAATAAGCCCAAAATTAAAAAAAACAAAAATGGTAACTGTTAAATTACGTATATAAGAAAATTCCAAGAACGCGGGTTTGTTGATCATCGCGTCATGTTTAAACCAGTGCAAAAATTTCCATCAAACAATGATTTCTGATTTAATGCAAGGGGAAGGGAATGTGTATTGAAAAGAAAATGAAGAACATTTTCTCTATGTACAGAAATTTTGTATACCCAATTTCCAAATAACGGACAAAAAATAGGCGTTATCCATTGCAAACTGTGTAACTTTAGATCGAATGTTGGGCCACAGATTATAGACGACAAACATAGACGGACTGCGAACAGAGTTCTAAAAGCCTGATAAAAATAAAATGCTGATGTGTGGAAAAAAAATTTAGATGATAAAATCAGCATAGTGATGGTAGTGGCTCTTCTAGAGAATAGCTCTGAATATACTTCAGCCTCTTGAAAGTGATTCATGGGATTGAAGAATCTCTAAAGTTTCCTCCCGAACCTGTGCAGCAACTAATGAAAGAACGTGGACGTAATTAAGGATTTTTAGCCAGTAGGATGATTACTCTGTTTCTCGTATAGTAAAAGAAGGAAATATTTCGAATATTTCAAATTTGGATTTGCGTGATAATGATGGGATTATTGAATTGTTCTCTAATTGATCCTTCCTCCTTGCATTGGAGTCTAGGCTTGGCGAAAATGGATGCTACAATGGTGCTAGAGAAACTAGAAAGGGAAAACCTGGAAATTATAAACGATTTCAGGCCAATTTGACAAGTAAGGCGTTTTGTAGCGGGCAGTCGATTTCTCACCGGACATATCTATTCGCGACCGATTTATGAGTTTGGCTATGGAAGTGTTTAATACTCTTTGTTATTAATTATTCCGTCATGATGTTTGCGGAATAATCTTGAAAGCAAGGTAACCCTACTAAAGCGTGATGATATTTTTTAAAAATTTAAAATGAGGTTAGTAATAAATTTAATAGCCCCAAATTTGGAATAACTTGGTGTAGCTGAGGGGATGGAGGAGGACCCATCTAGGTCGATCCTAATACACATAACCTATAAAAATGAAACCTTCCCCTTCCATGCACAATTTGTTTTTTATACTAGATTTCTTTGCTATACAGTATAATTTTGATAACTAAATACTCAATCATTATAATTATTTCTTTTTTGAAACAAAATATACGAAAATACTGTTTTTGTTTTTATTTTGAATTATTAGAACTAAGTATTTTTTGTTTGTCAAAAAACAAATTAAGTTAAAAAAAATATTTACAAGTAAAAATTTGATTTTCGTTTCATGGCGACAAACAAAACATAAATATGTGCTGTTTATTTCTTTTAATTTCAGGTACTGTAAAAAAGGTAATTCATTTATATAAAAAAAAAAAACATTAGATTAAGTAAATGAAATGATAATAAGTAATAAAAACAAATATTATCTCAACAAAAAAAAAATAGCACAACCCAATTCTTTTTCAATGATAAAATATCATTTCAGGGAACTGCCACTCTTAAGGTGCAGCAGCACTAGCGAAAAACAAAAAAAATAATCGGATTTCTAGTTATAATACTTCTATGGATTATTATTTTTGTTCGTGCTTTATAGGTAACAATATAAAAGCAATATTGGTATTTCCTGGTATGGATGAGAATTATTTACAAAACAAAATAAAAAAACATACAAAACAAAACCCGGCTAATGATGCCTTCTGATATTTCTTCGTCTCCTTTTACACTGAGCCGCACAGCATTCATCGTTGCATGACCATTTATTACATCGTTTACGTTCACATTTCACTTTACCATCCTGGAATAGAATGAATTTAATTACAATACATTTTTTTATTATATAAATACTAAGAAGACGGCATTATTGACACTGCTTCTAATAGAATAAGCTCCTAGCGATAGCAGTCACCCCTATTAAATTATCTCCAAAATTTTGGCAAGTAAATGCTTTAAATACCACAGTTCTACATTTGTTTAGAGTTAAGATAGTTGATGAAAATCGCGACAAACACTTCCGGTTAACCAGTTTTCTAAAAACTGAAGTTTTGCAATATGCTTCTATACATGATTGTACAAACATTATATTGGCAAATGAGCCATATATTTCACTGGAAAATGACACTTATGGGAAGTGTACGATGTTTAATGAGTGAGAAAATTGGGAACAATAATTTAAGTAAAGTGGCTTTACTTTATACAACACATCTCCGGCAGCAGGCAGCTTAAACTTGATATTCTTTAGGCACTTTCACTGCTTTGGACACGAAAATTTCAGGCAAACTCGAAGCATTGATAGAATTCGAAATGTGAAGATGACCGGTTTACCGGGAGGGCGATTTTACAGAATAGGTTTCTGAGTTTTTTTGAATTTTCTCGAAAACGGTTACATCGATTTCCTTTAAACTTGGAATACTTGCTGCATAGATAGAAACGTATCACTTTTATTTGCAACATTTATCCGAAAAATTTGATTTTAGAGGGGAGGTATATGAAGTCTGTCACTTAGTTTAAAATTAAATTTGCACAAGCCTTTCTTAGTTTTGACATAAAGCGCTCTACACAATTTTTCTATTGTATATTTTGAAAATGACCATTAATAAATGGGTCAAAACGTCAAATCAAATATAACTGAATAATGAACTAAAGAGGCTAAAAAAGGGTAATATAATATATAACCTACATAATCACAAAACGATTGTCATAGTTTTAATCGCGATAACACTAACACACAGGATTCAAGTCATAAATTTAGCGGTATTCCTTTTTTCTTTTTTTTTTAATAAAAAAAAATGGAAGGATGAGGCAATATTCTAAAATGAATAGCTTCATTAAAAAGATTTATAAGATTAAAGAATAAAGAGAAATATTTGAAATATTTCAGCTTAAAAGGGCACTGATTTTAACTCGCAGGTTATGAAAAAAAAAAACTAATTAATTGCGTGGATCAACATTTCAATAAATTAAAAGTAGTTATAGTAAGCAATAAACAGGAAATGGAATTCAAATACCAGCTCAACAGGATGTAAACACTTACTTTGCATCTACATTTAACACACTTCAGTTCACCATGTGAGTACAGTCTAGGATGCCATTCCTGTCCATTCCTATATGGACCACCCACTGGATATTTACATCCTCCAGTGGCCAAAATCTCTTCGGCTATCTGTTCATCTGTAGCCTCCTCTTCTCTTAGTGATTCTCTGGATGATGGTGGCCGTTGTGATGGTTGTGGTAACGACGATGGGCATACTCGACAACATGCCCTCTTATCTGGTCGTACAGAGACTCGTTCGTCACAATCCAACGGCGGACAATCTACCCGTGGACATGTCACTTTCAGTGTCCCAGCCTATTGTTTTAAATATTCATTATTAGTTACGTAAATAATTTTTTCTTCAAGAACCATAGTCATATAAGAAATAAATTAGTATCATTATACTTCTATGTTATAGTTCATGCATTAATTCAATAAATACGGTTCTGACTGGTTAAATGTTGGGCAGATTTCAAACCTCTTTGACATGTACAGAGGACTGATTTGCAGAATTTTCTGGGAGAGTCCAAATGAAAGATGTCAGACTAAAGGATTCAGTTCCAAAGTCTTTTCAGACTAAAGGTACTCAACCAAAGTCTTTTACACCCAAGGCTTATCGCCATATAAGCGAAATAGGGTCTATAAAAATTATCAATGATATGCAATGACTTGCAGCGCACAGGTTTAAACCTGAGTATATATTGCCAGTGGATGTATTGGCCACTGCACAACGAAACTTGTACAAATCAGGAAAGAAAAAAAGAATACGTTTTCGTTTGCATGAATCCTACTAAACCGCTCAATGGTTTTAGTAGACGTACTAGGAATTAATTATCCCGAAATCTGTTACATTAACTTTATGCTGGATCTTCCAGAGATTTGGAAAATTGATTTTTCCAAAAGATTTAAAGAAATGTTCTAAAATACTACCAGCGCTTACATAAAATAATTTAACTTACGTGACATGAACAGAGAGTGCATGTATCAAATCCATTTGGTGGTAAATATGGATGCCACATACTTCCAGGTGCAAAATATTGGCCAGCCATATGACAACCTTTCATGTCGCCATGAGGCACTACCTCTAATTGTGTCGCATCTGAAAAAAATAATTAATGAATAATATTTTCTCTGATAATAATGATAATAATAAAAAATTAATGAAATCGAAATGAGGAAGATGCAAAATTTGATTAATAAATTGTAGAAAAAAAAAACAGAAAACTCAAGTGACTCATAAAAACTGTCCCAAGAATACTTTCAGTTATCAAGATCTCTGCAATGCTTGTACAAAAAGTATACTTTAGCACTCCTACTGCACAGAAGTGCCTTGTCTGAACAGAACCACCTATAGAAACTTCTTAAAAAGATCTGTGTGAAACTTTCACACGACTTTTCCTCATTGGAGTTAATATAATTATAAAATTAACAACTTTTATTTTTGAGCTCAACTCAATTGCCCGAACAAGAATTAGCAGGGTTGGCGGTGGACATGTTGGCTAGAATTCATGGCAAGTGAATGTTGTTTACATTATTATCCAGAAGGTAGTACAAAACACTAAACAAATTCAAATAACATTTGAATGTAACATCAAAGATTCCTCCAAAACATTATACAAACAATTATCAACTTTTCCAAGTAACAATATTTCAAATAAAAGTGATAGGCATATATCTGTCTGGAGAACATACGAAGTTTCTGAAGCCATTTTCAAGAAAATTACAAAAAACTGAAAGAAATACATTCAGGAAAGTCGTGGTTATATGGCATTCTCGTGATTTTCTGTTTTTCAGATACTTTGCCCCCCACACACACAAATCATTGGCTCCAACATTTTTTTCAGAGCTCAGAAGAACTCAAAATATGGATTTCTGATGGAAAATCTTTTCGAAAATATTACACGTGTGCAATACCAGCTGTAAAAGAATGTAAACAATAACAATAATAAAATAAACAACTTACTAGAACAGGTTGGACAACAGAGTTGTCCGGTAGGTGGCAGAACAAGTTCGCATGTGGATGGTATTGGCGCGCAAACCACGGGTTCACAGCCCACTCTACCATTGGAACAATGGCAGACGGTGCAATGATCTTGTAGGGAACGCCATTGTGATCCGTCTTCATGGAAACGATCACCATGGTAACAAGGAGATGCTGTTTCACCATTTACATCACGTGCGGCTGCATCGCTTCTAAAATGAAGTTCATTATCTGTCGGTTGTGGTAAACAAGTCTCCGGCATTATTACCTACAAAATAAAAATAAATTAAATTAAAGAAATACATTTTTTTTGTGTAAATATTCAAGCTGGTTGCTCAATATTATACTGAATACAATACCTGCGGCCATCTGGCTCTAAGTAGTGGCTGATGATGATGTGTCGGTTGTAATTCTAAATGGACCACACCAGCTTGCAGTGATGATAGTTCATGTGGCAGCAGTCCTAACAAAGATCCTTCCATTCTTCCACTCTGACCACCGCTCTCCAGAAACCTGCGATTAATTGGTGCCCCAGGCACTTCCATTGGTACTTGACTTAAATACAACGAGTATTCGGTTCCTTGTTCTGACATTTCCACCTAAAAATCAATATAGAAAACAATATACAAATGATATAGATTTCAGATTGAGGCAATGAAAGCTGAATAATTTAGGACATCAATATTTTAACTTTCAAACTATCATCGATGGAGTTTCGTAAGTTATTTCCGTTGATTGGATAGATGGATTTTATACCTTAAAAAAAAGTTACTAACAGACCATAATCATAAAGGAGTCGAAATTCTATAAATTCAAATATTTCAACCATTTGCTTGAAATATTTTTTTTTATATCTCACAATATGTACTGGGGTGTAACAAAGGTCCTTGCGTTTTTGGCTGTTTTACTTTAATGAGTGTTAAAAAATAATACTTACAGTTTATTCTTCAAAGTATAAACCATTGTTCTAGTAATCACTCAACCCATTTTTGTACCAGTAAGCCAATTCCTCTTTGGTACCACGAAGGTTCTTTGAGGAAAAGAATTCAATACAAGCTACTTTTCCTTCCCCTTCCATTGAAAAATTAGTGCCCCGCAAAAGATAAGCCATGGATCCGAATAAATGCAAATCCGATTAAGCGAGGTCTATAAGCAGGGTGAGGAAGACGTTCCAACTGCAGCTCATCAATTTTTGAGGCAGTCTGACGCAAAGTGGTGGTCTTGCATTATCTTGTTGCGGAAGAACTTTTGTTTGTTGACTAAGAGTTTTCACCCAGAACAGCATGGACATTATCCCAGAAACCAACTCGAAATGCACCCCTCCTTCAAATTTCCCACCACATGCAGGGCACTATCTTTTTTGCAATATCAACGCTATGTTTATATAAATAGTTCATTCAACTAAATGAAAGAAAAAACGCACAGACTTTTGTCACACCATAGTATTTTCGGTGAAAACTCTAACTTAAAAATTTGTAAGGAATACAATATTTCCTCTTACTGAACTAAAAGAAAGTGACAAATAAATAAAAAAAATGTATGTATACCTCATAATGCAAATTGCACTCAATATCAACATCAATCCAAGCAATAGCCGAAAGGCTAGTTCCTGGACTAGACAATAGAAGTGGTGCTGGAGAATCGACTGGTGAAGCGGTAAACCTTGGTGCAAGTCGCCCACGTATTACTGACGATGAACTTTTAGTCGCCACATTTACACCAAGTTCGCCAGAGTATAATAATTCTAAATGTTTAGCAGCTGGTGCATCCAATGTACCATTTGTCCAACCGTTCGAAGTTAGACCAGGACTTAAATCCTCAAGTTCCAGTAATCGCCTTTCTGTCACTGAAATATAATTTTTTTTTGTTTTTGTTTATTTAGAAATTTACAATCTGTATAACATATATACAATAAGCAGATAGGAAGTTGAATAATGAAACTGTAGGCTGTGAGAAGGTAGGAGGAGAGAAACTACCCAGCGGTAGCACTCTCCACGGGATACCAGTAGCACTGATCAATCCCGAAGGAAATCTCGGGGCCACTGGCGATTCAAACGGCGAGGCGGATTGTCAGGGATGGTAGTGGAGGCTAGAGATTGTACAAAAGGATTAGAGCAAAAGGAGAGAGTAGTATGCAGTTTATGATATTTTGTCTTGGCAAGTTGTTGTACGAAAGGAACGTTGAGGTCATTATGGAGCGTAAGGTTTGAGACGTAGAAAGGAGCATCAACTATCTGTCGAAGTAGCTTAGATTGGAATGTCTGAATGGTACGTAAGTTTGTAGGTTTAGCTGAACCCCACAATTCAAGTCCGTAAGTCCAAATTGGTTTGATTACAGAAATATATATCAGTCCTTTGAGTTCTGTAGGTAATTTGGATCGTCTTCCGATAAGTCTGTAAAGAAGTTTCGCCCTTTTAGTCAGTGCTTGTCTTTTAAGTCTTGTGTACGGGTTCCACGTGAGTCTTTTGTCAATGAAGAGCCCAAGGTAGCGCACCAGATCTGTTACAGGGAGAGGATTGTGATTGAAGAAGACTGGAGGACAGGAGCCCCGCCGGAGAGTAAATGTGGCATGTTGGCATTTTTGTGGGTATATTTTAATTCGCCACTTTTTTGCCCATGATTCTATTGTATTTAAATGTGTCTGTAAATTGTGTCAAGCTGATGTGATGTCTGCACTTGTTGCGAGTATGGCTGTGTCGTCTGCAGAAATATAATTAAAGCAATTAATTAAACTGCTTAACATTTACAAATTATATAAAAAAAAGGAAAAAAGTCCCATACCTAGTCCAATGATGACAGGCCTGGATACTCTTTCAATGCGAACATGATAATGCAGCTTGCCCTCCCTACCAACGTACAGCCATGCAAGTCCTGCGCTGTTATCACCCTGGGCTTGATGTGTCAATAACGCTTGGAAAGTTTCACAGACCGCTCTAGGACCGACTATACCTTCCAGTACTTTCACACCTCCACCATTGTTTCTAGAGCTGATTGATAAGCGCAGTTTGCCTCTGGATAGCATGCGCAATTCTGATGATGTGACCGCTGCACTCAATTCAACAATATTCAATTCTGGTGATGCTTTTTCCACACGAACTATCTACCCAGTCATATAATGAGAAAAAGAAGAAATTAATTAATTAAAACTAAAAAACAAAGTATTTTAATAGCAAGGACACATAAAAATGTGAGTATTTGTGACTTCTTATTTTTAAAGGCGCATTACTATGGTCGGAGGCTTCCGGACAGTGTTCTCTCGTTCCAGACAACACTGTCTATCACAGAACAGTAGAGGCTTAAAGGACTCAAAGTGAGAAAACCTGAGGACAGCATTGCTGGACTTGAGGCCTCAGCATTCAAATTCAGTGCGCTAGTATTAACCTATTCTGGCCCTTGTTATTTAATGCTACATTTTTATTCTAGATTCAGATTTTATGAGTTTCCTTGTGATTTTGGTGTTTAGAGAAATATAAGTAAATTAAATTGTGATTCTCCTAATTAACAATTTTCTTTTTGTTTTTAATACCAGACAATCCATTATTAACACTACACAAGCTAGGTAACACGGAAAAGTCTCTGATATTTTCTCTAAGCCTTAGAAACTGCTGATATCACTTTAATAGATGTATTTTTGTTTTTTAAATTCTTTTCTCAAAAATGGATTCAACTAATTTCTTTAAAACCTGTGAAAACTTGTTCTTAATGGTTCTGGGATTACTGAGGAGGCATGCTCCCTCTAATGTGCCATTGTAATATAATGTATGTATCTTACGTCTATACATAATATACACACGTATTATATAGGCCAATTATTTACGTTGTAATTTTTACTAGTCTAAAAAAAACTCTGAATTTGAAGTTGAAATATTCGGTAAGAGACTGTTGTGTTTAATAATTAGAGTATTATTTATTTTTTTTTTAAGAAATAAATTTAAATAATTTTTAATAACCTCATCAATGACTACGGTGTTTCCATCACGTGTATGCAACAGAAATGACAACGGTGTATCATTCGCGTCTTGTTTGGTAAACAATCCGGTCACTACGGCCAGTATGTGTATAGATGGCGCTGTAGTTGACACAGATATGATTGCCGTACCACCAGACCCAGGCATATCACTCCGTCCTTGTAACAATGCTGTATACATTTCTGTAGATAATGTTCTGTACCTGCAAATAACATAAAAAAAAAAGAAGTAAATATTAAAATTTACTACTTATCAAGTAACAATAAAAAAATTAGTTACTTTTATACAAATTTGAGTTCAGTTTTTTGCCCTTCATGAAGTTGGATTGTCGTAAACTGAACGAAAATTAAAACGACTTTATTCTCGCGTTAAATTATTATTATTTTTTTAATACAACAGTTAAAACTATTTAAAAAAAATAAATACAACCGATAAGACAATGCACCGTAACCTCTAAGAGAATGTCATGTATTGAAAAAGGGAAGGTTATATTCAGAAAGGCTGTGGATTATTAGGTTAGATTAGATGGTTATAAAGGATATTGCATGAGACCTGACCCTCCGGAGCCTTCTCAGTGTACTGCTCATCACCGGGCATTTTGAGACGTAGAGGTATGTAGGAATTTCTCTTTACTTTAATACTATTAACATATTTTGACAATATCATCTAAATCTTCGTATTGGTAACACTGTGTTGCTTACATCAATCATCTAATAAATTATTAAAAACTTACCTATATATTTGTCCAGTAACGTTTCTTTTATCCGGCCACAATAAGCTTGCCACAAGCTTCTCTTCCCTGATCATACGTCTATATTCTCGTGGTATCCGTCTCCATACTCCGCAAATCTTATCAGTAGCATTCTGATACACACTTCCGCTACCCAAGTCCTGACAACAATAGTAATTGCCACAGCTAAAGAAAACGAGTTAATAAAAAATACACTAAATATTTAATTATTCGTTTAAGTATCATGAGATTTTTTTTTCTGCCATTCTGTTTTTACGTTCTTAACTCTGAAAGTGCACACAATATTTAGAGAGAATATACGTAAATACTATGCAAGTTGGTAGTGTTGAATGTCAAGCTTGCCTTGAAACAATTAGGCGTTACTTTACTTTCTCGTAAGTATAAGTATTGCGATTTCGTGAAATTGAGTTTTCACCGGAAGTATATGTTTTGAGGGTCTTCATGAGTTTAAGGGAAACTGGTAGTTTGAAAGTGTTTGTAGTCAGCATAACTCAAAAACTGAAACTTGATATTTCGTTTAGGTATTACTAAGGAACGCGGTCAGCAAGGTTTTGAATAATTTCCGGTCGACCAGAAATACCACCTTGCTAAATAGATTTTTCTGTTGTTTTTTTTAATTTTTCTGTCAAAAAGGCTCCAATGATTTTTCTCTAAACTTGGTGTATCAGCTCGATAGAGGAAAAGCCTAAAATTTTTGTTTATAAACAACTTCCCGAAAAAATTAAGTGCGGTTCTAAGGGAGGGATGAAGTTTAACCTTCCTTTAAAGTGCCATTTCATTAATGTTTTATACGATTCTGTCTTCTGTATAATATTAAAGGAATTTAATGTATTGAAAATTTCTGAGTTTTTTAAAAACATCGAATGTGCTGGAGGACTGACTTTATTTGTCTAATTATATTTTTGATGCGCCAATTCACATTCCAGTTTTATGTGACATTCGTAATTGGGTACTATTCCTATAAATATGTATAAATATAAATCAGAACTATTTAAATTGCAGGAAGACAAAGTCGTGTATGTATATTTAATATCAGATTAATAATAATAATTCTTTATTCAAAATTATATGCAAATACATTGGCTCCAAGAAGGGCAAGCATATAGTAGCATAGGTCTTACTACCACCTTGTAGAGGAGAAGCTTATTCTCTGGCGAGAGTTTAGAATCCCGATAGAGCATTGGGAATAACATACGGAATAGTATAATGTGACTTAGAAGATACCACCCTGCTTATACCTAGTTCAAGTTACTCTTGAAGATGTAAAGTACCCTTAGCAAGTTCTATTTTTTCATGACCTGGGTCATGTCCATAACATTCTCAGATATTCTTATGTACCCAAGCTCTTAGTTTTTTTTTAATGATAGCGCTGCAGTCTAACAGAATATGAATTTATTGTTTTCTAAAAAATGCCGAGCAGAGATTAGCGATCAGCCATTGGACGACCTATGTTTGACAAATTTCATTAAAATATAATGTTTATAACGGGCTTACCATAAAAAAGGAAGTAGAGGTATAATCTATAACTGAGTAACTAGTATGGGAGCGTTCTCTGTCTCAACTAATAAAGTTCGTAGTGGCAAATTTAAATTTTAACCTAACTTACGGTTTCCCATAAATATGGCAGCTTGTTATCTATCTGATTGGCTAGGTTTTATCTTGACAGTTTTTATACATCACACTCCTATTGATTTTCGTCAAAAACTGGAAATCGGCAATGCTTCTAATGTAAACTGATATTATATAGGTGGTACGGAACCATTCATTCTACTAAAGTAGGATTTAGAGGAAAACTAAAAACAACTGTTCCCACCAGATCCCTCCCCACAATAAATGTTTTCGGGGAATTATTTCAACTAAAAGTAATAGGTATCTATGTAAATGGATAGTATATGAAGTTTAAAGAAAATCACGCAAAACTGAGAGAAAAAAACCTGGTGTGAAACACTCACACCACTTTCTCTTACTCCCGTTTTAAAATTGAAATTGACAAATTTTATAGTTAGTGTATCATATTTAATGAAATTCGTCGAAAATTGAAAAACTGTTCGGTAAAAGCACACTTCCGGTTTACTAATTTTCTTGAAACTCGAATTTTGGCCATCTATTTATTTCTAATTAATTTTGTTTGGATGGTAGAATTTTATAATCAATTGATACTTTATGTCTCAATCAACAATAGCACTTTAGAGAAAAACATAACCCCACCCATCCCCCAAAAGCCCCCTTAAATGACATTATCAGGAGAAATGTTTCAAATAAAAGTCATAACTCTTTATATGTGTAGTACACATTCCTACTTTAAAAGAAATCGTTGGAGCCGTTTTCGAGAAAATACCAGAAAACTGAAAAATACATTTCAATAAAAACGCACTTCCGGTCATCCGATTTTTTTAAACTCGGAATTTCAACCAACATATTTAATTCTAATTAAGATTATTTAGATGACAGAATTGTATAGTAAATTGAAATAGCACTTTAGAGGGAAACCTAACCACACCTCTTCACCAAAACTGCCCTTTAATGATTTTTCCCAGAGAAATGTTTCAAATAAAAGTTGTCGCTCTTTGTATACCAAGTTTCAAGATAATCGTCGGAGCGATTTTTGAGAATATCGCAAAAAGTAAAAAAAAAAAACTAGTAAAGTGGTACTTCCGGTTGAGGAATTTTGACAGATGACCCATTGTCGGATCCCATGGTGATACTAGCTAAACGGAATATTAAGTTTGAACTTTCTACGATTTTTCGTTTTTGAGCTATGCTGTTCACTTACACACACAGACAAATTTCTAAAAACCACTTTTTTGGACTCAGAGGACCTCAAAACGGACATTTCCGGTGAAAACTCGGTATCGAAAATTTGACACAGTTACAATACTTCCTCTTACTACGAGTAAGAGAGAAAGTAAAAATCAGTATAATCACACTTCTGATTGAAGAATTTTTTACGAAACCGACAGATGCGGTGATCAAAGTTGTGAGCTTCTCTAAAATATTTCATTTTTCAGAAAAAAATTTCAAAGCATATATATTTCCGGTGAAAATTTAATTTGGAAAATTTGACAGGATCTTAATTATTACTTCCGGTTACTTATAAACAAAACCGAGTTTAACAATAGTTGAGAATTTAGCTACGAGATAAAGCAGTAAGTGTCATGGCTGCTTGCTTGGTTGGTTGCTAGTTCTGTTTAGTTAATAAACAGTGTGACATTGAGTTATATACAATTGGTTGGATAAAAGCTAAACAAAATTTATGGTTAATGTATTTAACTATGACTAATACTCATTAAAAAGGGAATTAATTAATATTGAGAAACAGAATAGCTACAATTATTATAGCTATAAATATTAAGTATATATATATATGTGTATATATAACATACACAAAGAAATACATAATGATAATGACGAAGTATTGAAGTGCTTCTGCTAGTAAATGAAGATAAGAAATACTAGGCACACTATTCATCAATTGAGCCGTTTCAATTATATAGCTGACAGGCCTTTCAATTCATTTCAATAAAACACTCATTTTATATATATATATATGTTGGTAAGTTGGTTTGTTTAATGAGACACACACACACACACACATACACACGAACAATATTTATATGTATATACAACCGTACATTGTGTCTTCAAGTTAATATTTTATGTTCCCATGGTAACAAAAATCTGATTAGAAACACACTCAAACCATATCATCTTCTCACTGCAATTATCCAGGCAATTTTACCGGACAGAATTTTCAGTTAAACTTGAGCATTTTTTTTTTTTTTAGTTTCTTTTATTCCTTTTAATACAATTATATTATAAAATGACAAACTTTGTTTAAAGTTAAATTTTTACATATTTATTCTAGAGTCAGAGAGAGAAACACTTTATTTATTTATAGACAAAGTGATGCTGTTCAGTATAAATTGAGATGCTAGGAATAGAGCGTATTGATCAGTCATACAATACACAGGATATACAAGATTAACAATAATAATTAACACTAAAGATATAATAAGCATTAAAATAGGATTAAAAAAATATAAATTATAAACAGGAAGTCACTAGATAAAATTAAACAAGTATGATGATAAAAAAAAAAAGAGTTAAAAATAAATAATGTAAAATAAGAAAGTTAAATCAATAAATAAACACAAACGAGAAAATAAAGGTTCTCTCAATGTCCCATATATGTAATTATTTATTATCCCGAGAGAATCTATAGGGATAAATTCAGTGGGGGTAGACAAATTCTTCACGTCGTTACTAACCTCGTCGAAGAAAGTGCAAACTGTTCTTGGAATAGCAGCCCTAGCTTGGAACCAAAGTCCTTTCCCCAAACGCTTCCCTGTACTTCTCCTAATAGTAGTCGATGCATTCAGTATAAATAGCCTGCTTTTCTTCATTAATTCTTTCGGCTTGGTGTTCGTCATTACTCTCAGATCTCACTGTGTGGTTTACGATCCAGGTTTTGTCGAATTTTCCAAACAAAAAGGCTATTCGATAATCCATCAGAGTCAACGCCGTAAACTTCCACATAACAGGAGGAATGCTTTCTCGGTTAACAGCTCCGCGAACTTGTATTTAACGTTGTAGTGGCGTCTAGTAATGAGGGCAATATGATTATGTTATGGCCCAATAGAGCGCTCCAAAAACACTGAATCAAAATACATATAAAATTTGAAATAAAGGCCATAAATTCCGCACAACTATAACAATTTCGATGTAACCATTTTCCGATTAAATTCCAAAAAAAAAAAACTCAAAAATCTATTCTATAAAATTGTACTTCCGGTTAACACTGATTTTCTCCCGCCAGAATCCCCCCAAAATCCCGGCTAAATGTTTCAAATAAGTGTGATAAGTATTTGGGGGTAAATAGTACACGAAATTTAAAGAAAAATGGGACCATTTTCGAGAAAATCACGGAAAAATGGAAAAAAAAAACTTTGAGTGCAATTGCACTTCCGGTTCATGTATTCTGCCCGAAATCTTCGTGTCTGATGCGGTTTTAATACCTAAACGAATACCAAGCTTGAGCTTCCTGTGACTTTTCGATTTTCAAATATTCTGTAAACGCTCACACACACCAGACCATTCGCCAAAAACATTTCTTTCCTTACTCAGAGTAAGGAAACAAAACATGTATTTCCGGTGACAACTCAATTTCGAATATCTAACACGATCGCAATACTTGTTCTCGCAAGGTAGTAAGAAGAACTGATCAATCCAAATCCCGCACTGTAGGAGAGACCAATGTCAAACTGTGCTTAATTTAAATTTTTTAGATAAGTAGTGTATGAACAGTAAATACTATGTTTCCGCTCCTATTCAAAAGGCAGTGTTCCGTTTGGAGCGTAAAATTCCGAACAACTCTACCAACTTGGAATATTTTTATCCATAGACGTAATCACTTTCGTTTGAAAGTATCATTTCTTGATGTGTAAAAGGGTTCTACAATTTATTTAATAATTAATAAAATCAAATATGAAGAAAATTTGTCAAAATGGTTTTTAGGAAATATAGAGAAAGACCGCAACAGGCATACGTACAAAAATGTAACCTTCTCTGTATGAATATAAACTCCCATTCAAATCTACAGAAACCAACCACATTATATACTATGTAAAATACCAGACTGTAATGTGATTTATTCGCAACAGAGCGCACACGCCGCCGCATTTACTGGCGACATCTTTTCTGGCTATATATATATATATATTCGTATATATATAACAATTCTCTCATTCCATTAAAGAAAGCTAAAAAAAAAAAAGAATAACATTACATTGGCGGCTAGATGGCGCTTGCAATTTACGTCGTCGACAGACAGACAAATATTATTATGATCATTGTTTTTTGTTAGCCATGTATTGTACACACACACACACACACACACACACACTGACACGTTACACAACTACTTGAAGTACAATATAAGCCATAGCCATATTGATATTTAAATCAAAGCAGACAGAAAAAAAAATAAATAAATAAAGATTGACATTGTCAACATTCCCATAGTAGGCGCTAATATTATGCTAAATTGTGCTACCATTGACCCTAACTACATAATACACACACATACACATACACATAAATACTGTAACACACTTAAATATATGTTATTTGACTACTTAATACTTCCTTAATAGGGTTCCCATTTCTTTAACTGCCTATTGTATTTAACTAATCTGTTTTTTTTTAAATTCACTTCTTATATTTTAAAGGTCCTACCAAAAGGACCCTGACTAAGAGGCGCCTTCCTTCTGCCAATTATAACCCCTTCCATATTCACACATACATATACACAGACAGAATTTTAGACAGGTAAAAATAAAACATGCTAAGAACAATTTCTTAATCTGAATAAAATATAATATAGATTTATTGTGTTTTGTGTGGCACTCAATTAAATAACTGAACTTTTCAACTTTTTAATTAAGATAATTTTCCCGAATAATGGGGTCTGTATGGATAGGAATAGTTAATATAAAAAAAAAAATCAAGAAAAATCGCGGTGTAAGTAGCTAAATGGAATTTGAAGTTTGAGAACTACCTGCGATTTTAAAATATATTTTGTATGCAAACATAAAACATGCATTACTCGTAGATCATTATATAAAAGCTTTAAAAATAACTGAGTTCATTAAAGTAATTAAAATAAATGACGAAACATATATCTAATTATGAACAATTAAATAAAATAAATATAAAACTAATAATGAATGAAAAGGCATCTAGACATTAATACGTATATTACGACCTTCCATATCCGCATTCTTTTATAGTACTCTGTAACTTTACTATTAATGTAATGTTTATATAATAATTATAAATTATATATTTGTATTTATATGAAATTACATTATTAAGTTTTTTTACTTTCTCTTACTGCTGTAAGGGGATGTATTGCAATCGTGTCAAATTTTTACAAATTTGTCTGAGTGTCTGTCCAAGTGTGTGTGTAGTTATGGTCAGTATAACTCACAACCGGAAGTGTCACCACTTTACCGAATGGATTTTTCAGTTTTTTTGTTGTTTTTTTTAAAGAAAGTCATTGCAGAATTTTGGAGAAAATTAAAAAAAAAAAAAATCTATTCTATAAATTGGTACTTCCGGTTATCCAATTTTTTTTTTTTTTAATTTGTAATTGTAGCAATGTTTCTAATATATGTTCATGTTATGTAGACGGCAAAACCATATACTGAATTGAAGCGGTAATTTAGAAGAAAGCTTTAGTTACTGTCCCCCCCCCCCCCCAACCCTCCCAAAATATTAATTTTCCCGGAGAAAATTTTTCAAATAAAAGTGATAGTCATTTATGTGAGAAAATCGTTCGGGGCCATTTTCGACAAAATCGCGAAAACTGAAAAAAAAAAAAAAAACTATTTAGTAAAGTCGCACTTCCGGTTGATGAATTTTGCTGGAAACTTTCGTGTATGATGGTAATAACAAAATGGAGTACCAAGTTGGAACATGCTGCGATTCTTTTGTTTTTGTGATATTTTATTCAAACAGATACACTTTTTTTTTTTTTTTGAAGGAGGGGGCCAATGCACTGCGACCTTTCGATCTATTGTGCTATGCTTCCTGGGTGCTACAGGTTATTGCCCACAGCACCCGAACAAGACCTCCATCAGGTTGAGATCCCTGAAGAATCCCAATACCCTGACAGGCTCTAGAGAGGGTATATGACCCTTCTCCCCCTGGTAGCTACCTAGTTTCTTGAATCTTCTCTGGTGGCAGCCTCGCAATCTGTTAGGAAATGTAATGGAGTTTTCTCCAACTCTACACAGAATCTGCTGTCACTTTCCAAACCCAGCTTCACCAGGTGTCCTCTAAGTTGGCAATGCCCCGTAAGAACGCGGAGCTTGTTCTTACACAAGCCGGCGCAGGCCTCCGATCTCCGTTGGTTATAATTTCCCAGGCAGATCTTGGTCTGCCGCAAACCGAGTAGGGAGTACCAGAGTTGAGATCTCCTCGCCTCCTCCTCCCCCTTCCTAAGCTCCTCCAACAGAAACTGGTCGCTAACCCCACAAAAAAGTTCCAGCCCTAAAAGCGGGATCGTAACACCACCTATCTTGGCCAGGGCATCGGCCATCTCATTCCCTTCAATGCCAAACATGCCCCGGCAGCAACCACAAAAGGGTAACTTTATTCCTCCTGCCTAGGTTATTGAGTTTACCTAGGCATTCCCAGATCATTTTAGAGCTGATAACTGTTGCACTCAATGCTCTAATGGCTACTTGACTATCGGAAACGATTACATTCTCCTGATTCCTATATTCTCTATCGAGGTTAAATTGAATGCCTCTTCCAATAACGTATACTCCGCCTGGAAGATGCTGGGAAGTGTTTGATCCTTGGACCAAACACCCCCACCTCAGTCCCTTCGAGGGTCTTAGACCCATCAGTATACCATTTAATGGCATGTTCCTTAATGCCCAACAGAGCGGATCCTTCGCTCCACCCACTTTTGGTGCCCAACTTCAGGCAGAAATTTTTAATGAAGCTGTATTTCTTAATCATGCCATCTCTTGGGAGGTGCCAGTTAAGGGGTGGCCCAAGGTGAAGATAACTTCTCCCCAATCCCCAGGTCCAAGAAAACTGATATTTAAAGGATTCTGCAGGTGGGAGAAATTACAACATTAAGCTTTCCACTAAAGTGTCTTTTCATTGCAGCGCCCTGGTTTATTAGAGGTTCCAATAAATGCACTGATAGAATTGTAAGTTTGAAGAAAATACGGTCAACCGGAAATGGAACCTTATAGAATAGGTTTGAGAATTTTTTATCAATTAGTAATGTAATGTTTGCAGTTAGTGAAAGTTCCGTGTGATTGTTTCACATCAAAATTTTTGATTACATTGATTAGCCAACTCGGCCATACTTGTTATCACGATATGTGATATGTTTCTGACTAACCGGGGTTTACCATAGAAGGTTCAACTTAACAATACCTAGCCGTAAAAGGAAACGTTGTAAGACGAGATGCATCTGTATTTATTGCAACTATTAATAAAGCTTTGGCACAAGTCGTCATCCGCATTATGACGTCATCACAAGTTGTACTATATAGTAATGGATGAAATCAATAGTATGTGAAAAAAAAGTAATTGTATACATAGATAATAATAAAAAGTGGAATGATATAAATGATTAATTATTTAAAAATGAGGGACTCCACGTGGATGCACGTGCGGACCCGCCCCCGATCTTAGTCAATGTGCGGTACATGAAATATACGAGTAAAATGTGCACCCGCAGTCTGGTGCAAAGCGCATGCTCTAAATTATTTTCCTATTTATCTATTGGCCAATGCAATCCTATAAATGCATATTCTATTTTCATTCAGTCTAAATTTCACTTGTGCATTTATTTTTAATATCGATTTACCACCCATGTACATCTATCTCATTTCGGATTATATTAATTCTTATCTTAATTAAGTTATTGTTACTTAATTAACTTAAGGTCATATTGAAAGCAAATTCAATATAATTATTATCATTTTTTACTTTCACTTACTGCTGTAAGAGGAAATATTACGATTGTGTCCAATTTTCGTAATTGAGTTTTCACCGGAAATGCAGTTTGAAGGTCTCAAATGGCGAACACTCACACGACTTCCTCTTACTCCTTTAGTTACAACTGCATTAAAATGACATATTTTCTTTCCCTTAAATTTCACACACTTCATTTGACATAAAATACAGCGGTAATAGTTGGGATAAAGTGCCTAACTACTAACTTTGGCAAGTAGAGAAGTGATTATATTCGGGCCCAGTAGAGTGCACCGAAAACACTGAACTAACTCCATATAAAACATCTGAATCAGAGACTTTCTCCGTGGAAGCCTGCTTCATTTTGTGGTCATCGACCGGTTTGGGCGTTTCGCCCATCTTCAGAATGCTCTTTTCCAGACAGTGTCCAACACAGACTCGTACAGAGACTTAGTTTCACACTAACTGATCCTATCATTTTTTACTTTCATTATCATACATTACTACTCACTATCATACTGATCACACTAAGTATGATAACTGATCACACTAAGCGCATCCTGAAGATGGGCGAACGCCCGAAACCGGTCGATGACCACAAAATGAAGCAGGCTTCCACGGAAAATGTCTCTGATGCCTTCCAGCTCTGCGACCCAAACCACCACAACAAAACATTTGAAATTTAGTATCCCAAATAACGGGCAAAATCAATTTTTTTTGGAAAAATTTAATACGTTTTTATCTGTGCAGTTAGCATACCAAGTTTAAAGGAAATCGTTGTAATCGTTTTCGACAAAATTCCGAAGAAAACTCAAAAACCTATTCTGCAAAGTCGCTACTTCCGGTAAAGCGATTCACTTGAAATTTGGAATTCTATCCAGTAGGTGGTAAAACCATATATTATACTGAAGTGATATTTTAGAGGAAAGCATAACGCTACTGTTTCCCCCTAGAGCCCCTAAAATCACAATTTTCCCGGGGAACGTGTTTTAATAGCATTGATTGGACAGCATACAAAGTTTTAAACCTTGGAGTTTTCGTGAAAATTCACGAAAAACTGAAATTAAAAGATGTATTTCCGGCTGATGGATTTTGCCCGTAATCTTCTTGTTATATTATCTGAAGCGGTAGTAGTGTTTAAATGGATTATCATGTTTAAGCTTCCGGCGACTTTTCGTTTTTGAGATATTCTGCTGGCACAAACACACATGCAGCAGACCATTGGCTAAAAACATTTTTTCTTTTTTGCAAAATCTGGCACAATTGCAATACATGCTCTAACAGTAGATGGATAAAGTAATAAAACTAGAAACCTATTGTATAATGATTGCACTTCCGGTTGGTTAAGCCAATTTTTTTCTAAGTTAGAATTCTAGTAACGCTTTTATATTGTTGGTTGATATTGTATAGCATTGCAGCGCACGGCCTGTCAGGCCCTTAATGGTGCGATAAGAACGATACCGACGGTGGCACTGGAGATGTTGCTGGGGCTAACCCCTCTTCAGTATGTGGTGGTGGGTGAAGCGGTGAAGGGGTACCTCAGAATGAGGTGTAAGGAAAAATGGGTGAGAACCTTTCGGGGGGATCACACTAGGATCGAGGATGAGGTTTGGCGAGTAAACCGATTTCTGCTATCTAAACTCGATGTAACACTAAGCTGACTTAGCGTACCCACTAAGCTGACTTAGCGTACCCTTGGTAGCTATTTGGTGGAGGATGGGGTAGGGGTCAGGCAACCATGGGTAAAAGATGTCAGGCACACAATGTTATTTAATTATGTCTACAATACACAAAAAAAAAATGGAAAAGAAACTTACAATCTACAACAAAAAAAAACCTTACAATCTAACGGAAAAACCTTACAATCTAACGAACAAAAAAAACCTTACAATCTAATAAATACCATAAATAATACTGAACCACTCGAAATAAAATAACAGAAAAAGGGATCCTTCACCTAGTACAATAAGTTCTATCTCTTTTTTAATGAATATTTAGTAGTAGAGTTAATAGTGCTCGGTTACATAACACTTTCCCCACGGCACTCCTTGCCGTTGATAGTGATGCAAGCGAGGGGGGGGAGGGAGTGTCACAATTCCACACCAACACAGGTACCTGTCAGGTTCTCCTCTGGGTCAGTACTGGTGGGCCAGATGTGTGGCTATTACTGGGTACAGCTCAGGACAGCTACCACCTTTTAGCACCTAGCGAAGTTCAAATAAAGTGTGCGGCTACCAATTTAGTGTACTGCTGCATCCAGACGCTCGGTCGGGCTAGGGCTCACTGCCCTTCCACTTCTCGCTACTCCTCTGCTCACTCCCCACCCCAGCAACTACCGATTGCTTTCGCTCGTCTCTCCCCACTCCCGACACACACTTATCACTCCATTACCTCAGTTTTTCATTTATTACTATTATAACTAGTTAAACGTTCTAATTATTATCACTATGTTCTTATAACTATGTACATGTTCTGATTTTCCTTACAATTAGACGATCATTATGACGTTACGTCACACCCCCCTTGCAAGGCCGGGACAGCTGGTTGTTTCCGGCCCTAGTGCCTGGGTTATTCGGAAAGGGTAGGATTAAGGGGATAGGTTTTAGGTCGGACTATGGTATTTCTTCAGCTTGGTTACATGCCACTTACCTACATCTTTTCCTCTCAAGGTGGACAACTGATAGACTGTCGGCGAGACGACCCTAGCCACACGCAACGGACCCTCATATCGCGGGGCCAGTTTAGCACTATAATGCTTGACTGCGGAGGAGAGTGGATGGGTTTGACGCAAAACTAGTTCCCCTTCCTCGAAACTAACCGCCCGTCGGGTCCGGTTATAGTGACTCGCTTGTCGCTGACCCGCCTTTAACAGGTTTTCCTCTGCCTGTGCCCGAATTTGATCGAGTATCTCAAAACGGCGGGTCCACTCTTGTGGGGTTTCTGACATTTTCGGCAACTTTTGCGACGCCTTATCTCTCCACGTATTGGGCTGGGGCAATTCCCTCCCCAGATTTAGCAATGCGGGTGTGAAACCTGTCGATTCCTGGGAGGAAGAGTTCAGAGCATACATGAATTCTGGCAAATACTTGTCCCAATCCTTTTGGTTGTCACTCACAAACATCTTAAGCATGGGTTTAATAGTACGATTCGTGCGCTCCACGAAATTGGCTTGCGGGTGATACGGACACGTGCTATCCCAGCGGAAATTGAATGTCTCCGATAGCTCTTGTAGGGTCTTATTCAGAAACGGGGTGCCGCGATCTGACAATATAGACTGAGGTACTCCCCATCGATATATCAACTTTCGGACTTGGTCCGCGATCACTTTCGCAGTCGCCGATCTGAGAGGTATTATTTCCACCCACTTCGTAAACTGGTCCTGGAACACCAAAATATACTTATTACCCGCGCTAGTTCGAGGGTATGGCCCCATCAAGTCCGTGGCCACAACTTCCCAAGGTCCCACCATTTTTCGGGGTCCCATTAGTCCCGCCGGTCTTTGTTGGTCGTATTTATTACGTTGGCAGTTTTGGCATCGCTTTACATAGTTGACCACATCGCGATACATCCCTGGCCAAAAGTACAAGCTGGTAATGCGATTATAAGTTTTGTGAGTGCCAAGGTGGCCACACTCAGGTCGATCGTGGTTTTCGACTATAATTTCTCGCCGTTTAGCTTTCGGGACCACTAGCTTCCAACTACTACTGGGTTCTAGTAGTTCGTACTTGGGATTATGACGGTGGATATACAACTGATCTCCCTCAATGCGCCAGTCTGGGTGGCGATCCGGTTGCTCCGTGACCCCTTTTAACTTGTTCTTATACCATTGGTCATCGGTAACCGGTCGGCAATCTCCTACGGCTGCGGCTTCCGCATCAAACATCTGCCGCATTCCATCTCCCTGCGCGGACAGTGTGTCCCCATCTTCCCCTGAAAGATCTTCTGCTAGTCGCGACAAGGCATCCGGGACGTGATGGGACGCCCCAGGCCGGTATTGGAGTTCTAAGTCCCATTCTTGTAATTCCAATGCCCAACGGGCTAATCGACCAGTAGGGTTCCGCAAGTTGTGGAGCCAGCGTAGACTGCTATGGTCCGTAATGACCGTAAAGCGATAACCCTCTAAGTAAGGGCGAAATTTTCGGACGGCCCAAACCACCGCGAGACACTCCTGTTCGGTTACCGAATATTTTCGCTCCGCGGAAGTTAACGTGCGACTCGCATATGCAATGACATATTCGCGGCCTTCGATTAGCTGGGATAACACCGCTCCTAGACCCGTGCTGCTAGCATCTGTCTGTAGCTGAAATGGATGCTCGAACTGCGGCCGAGACAGGAGCGGGGCCGTAGTTAATTTTACTTTTAACTCTTGAAACGCCCTTTCCTGAGCTTCTCCCCAAGACCATTTACGATTTTTCCGTAATAGCTTATTCAGGGGTTCCGACACCGTAGCCAAGTCCGGTACAAACCGTCGATACCAGGAGCATATACCCAGGAATCGTCTAAGGGCTCGAACCGATTTGGGTGGTGGAAGGTCTTGTATGCAGGACGTCTTCTCCGGATCCGTGCGCATACCCTCGGCATCGACCACGAACCCAAGATATCGTAATTCGCGGCATCCGAACTCACATTTTTCTCGGTTTATCCGTAGTCCAGCTTCTTTTAAGCGAGATAAAACCTGCGTTAAATACTGTAAATGGAGCGAGAAGTCTGGGGTGGCCACGAGGATGTCATCGAGGTAAGCAAAACAATATGGTGCCATACTTGGATCAATAATAGAATCCATGAGCCTTTGGAAAGTTGCCGGTCCGTTAGTCAGACCAAAAGGCATGTGCGTAAAGTGATAATGGCCCTTACCAGGAACACTAAACGCCGTAAGTTCTCGACTATCCTTAGCCAGGGGTATTTGTAAATATGCCTCCTTTAAGTCGATTTTAGATAAATACTGGGCTCGCTGTAGCCCATCTAACAGACTAGTCATATTAGGTATAGGATATGCATCCTTACGCGTTATAGCATTTATCTTTCTAAAATCAATGCAAAATCGTAGCGTTCCGTCTGGTTTTTTTACCATGACTACAGGCGAGCTCCATGGGCTTCGAGACCGTTCGATAATGCCAGCTTCTAGAAGGCGATCGACCTCCGCGTTGATGGCACTCAGGATTTTGGGTGAAACCGGATAGGGTCGCTGCTTGATCGGAGTGGTGTCGCTAACTTCTATTTGATGTACAATGCGTACTCTCTGATTATTCGGACCTTCACTTAATGTTTGTTCCACCATTGCTTCAAGCGTTTTTGCTTGGGAGCTATCCAAAGCTAGGATTCCGCCTAGCTCGATGGGTTCCTCGGGTGCCGTTCGATTAAAAGAGAAGGTTTCGTTTGGATTATCCCCGAAAGAATATTTATCTTGACCGGCATAAATAATCAAATCAAAAGCTTTGATTATATCAAGCCCCATAATAATTGAACTCGAAAGTCCTGGTAAGAGATATAGGGTTGCCGACTCAGTATTCTTCCCTATAGACAGCGAACAATGAACTGACTGATTTACTAACTCATGGCACCCGTTAGCTAGTCGTATTTTGGTCGCGGAGATTTGCTGGACGTTCATATCTGGGAGTAGCACCGTTGGGGATATAAATGACATACTGGAACCAGTATCTACCAATGCCGGCATCCAAGCATTACCAATCCGCACTTTTAAATGCCACCGTTTACATTGGTCATCAGTTGAAGAAACAATGGGTCCATGCTTCCTTTCGTTCGGGGGGCGGTCCCGGACCCGTTTTATCGCCTCCCGCTTTCGTTTCCCGGCTGACACCGCGAGCAATCTCCCGTGGACGATTTCTGGTTACCACAGTTGCGGCAAAATCGCCTACCAGGCTTGGGACAATGTTCGAAGAAGTGGCCTAACTCGCGGCAGTTCCAACATCGTCTTGGTGGGGACGGCAAGGAGACTGCGTTCCCTGTTTTTGAAGCTTGTGGTGTTCTCACAGCTGGCTCAGCTCGTTTTGAATGTATATTTTCAGTGCTCATTGCGGTCGTGGTACAGGCCAACTCGGGAATTAAGGAACTATCTTTGGAAGGCGGAGGCTGATAATTCCTGCGTCTGTCTTGAAGTAGCTCGTATTCCCGGCCAAGTGCTAACAACCGAGGAATGCTGTAAGCATCAGCTTTCCTAATGTAAGTCATATAATCCGGATGGATATTTCTAAAAATCCACTTAAGTTGCGTCCTCTCATCTGGGGGGGGTTCCAGTTTACTTAATAAAGTGCACAGGGCAACCACAAAATCTCCCAGCGATTCATTTTCCCCTTGGGTTCTTTTCCGAATTTCCTCTTCCAGCTGGTCCTGGTAATCGGCTGAAATATACATCTCTCGAAAATTCCGTACGAAATCATCCCATTTATTCCACAATGTGCGATTGAGACGGTACCACTGTAGAGGAAATCCGCCCAACAGGCCTGGCAAACACCCTAGTAATTGGTCGCGGGGTAAGCTGTATGCGATACAATTTTCTTCTAGTCTCAACAAGAATTCATCCGCACTCAGGCGAGGTGAATTGTCGTAGAGGATGTCCCATTTTCGGACTATCTGCATCGGAGATGGTCCCGATACCGCAGGTTTCGAGGAATCATTTGTGGAAGATTGTGTGCTGTTCCCGCTAATCCCGGGTATGATCTGTTGAGGACGGTCTTCGCATAAGAAATCGCGGAAACGCGCTCTTATCTCGTGAACTGATCCTTCCGTACTCACGCCAAATTTGCGACAAGCGCTTTGCAAGGATTCTTTTTTTAATTCGTAAATCCACCCTGTCTCCTTACCTTTCGATGCCTCCGCTTGGTCTACTACCTCGGGTTTGTCTCCTCCTAGATCCATGTCTGACTATTTTACTATAAAAGGACAGATACAACGGTTTTATTTTTTTTTTTTTTTTTTTTTTTTTTTTTTTTAAATATGCACTAACGTAAAACCTTAACTATTAGAGCAGGCCAAACGAAGAATGTAATGAAATAAACGAAACTTATAAAGACAATTGGAAACTCGAATAGACGGTATACTCATGTATTATATAGTTATGTATAACGCGGACGGGACTTTCAATTCCTACAGTAGTAGATTGGCAACACTGCCGGGCGGGCCATTCAAAACTAACTGTGACTAGTGAGTCAATCCTCTACTATTCTCCCCTGTCTATTAATTTTTCCCTAACGATTATTTTTTTGAATAATTGTTTTTTTTTTTCTCCTTCTTCTTCTATTTCAATTTCTATCTATTTGTTTAAAAAAAAAAAAAATTTTTTTTTTCTAGCTTAATTCAGCTTATGCTAAGTAAGAGTTAAAATCTACTGAATAAGTATGAAAAAAAAACGATTAAAGCAAAACACCGAAAGGGGGAAAAAAAAGGTAAAAAAAGAAAGAAAAATATTATAATAATAAGTTGAAACAAAATTTAATTATTGTAAGTTACGTAGATAAGGAAATTATAGATTTTACTTCTATCTCAGAAATAAACTTAAAGCCGCAATAAACAACTCATACACAATAGTGTTTAGTTTATAAAAACAACCGTTTGTTATCTGCCTAGAACGCATCGAATGTATCTCGTCCGACCAAAGTACATCTCACCAACAACATCCACCAGCGTATTACCACTTGTTTTATATTTTATTTTTGTTTCTTGCCGACAAAGCTCTGGTTACAACTTGTATTTTCTACCTACAGAATTATTTTTTATTATTTATTTTATTTTATTTTTTTTTTTTTTACAAAAACAAACGAAAGAACTTTTTCTTACACTCTAAGAAACACAAACATGCAAAAAGAATAACTGTACACATAATTTCCAGTTCAGAGCATTGTCTGGCTCCACGTTCAGGCGCCAAATTTGTAACACTAAGCTGACTTAGCGTACCCTTGGTAGCTATTTGGTGGAGGATGGGGTAGGGGTCAGGCAACCATGGGTAAAAGATGTCAGGCACACAATGTTATTTAATTATGTCTACAATACACAAAAAAAAAATGGAAAAGAAACTTACAATCTACAACAAAAAAAAACCTTACAATCTAACGGAAAAACCTTACAATCTAACGAACAAAAAAAACCTTACAATCTAATAAATACCATAAATAATACTGAACCACTCGAAATAAAATAACAGAAAAAGGGATCCTTCACCTAGTACAATAAGTTCTATCTCTTTTTTAATGAATATTTAGTAGTAGAGTTAATAGTGCTCGGTTACATAACACTTTCCCCACGGCACTCCTTGCCGTTGATAGTGATGCCAGCGAGGGGGGGGAGGGAGTGTCACAATTCCACACCAACACAGGTACCTGTCAGGTTCTCCTCTGGGTCAGTACTGGTGGGCCAGATGTGTGGCTATTACTGGGTACAGCTCAGGACAGCTACCACCTTTTAGCACCTAGCGAAGTTCAAATAAAGTGTGCGGCTACCAATTTAGTGTACTGCTGCATCCAGACGCTCGGTCGGGCTAGGGCTCACTGCCCTTCCACTTCTCGCTACTCCTCTGCTCACTCCCCACCCCAGCAACTACCGATTGCTTTCGCTCGTCTCTCCCCACTCCCGACACACACTTATCACTCCATTACCTCAGTTTTTCATTTATTACTATTATAACTAGTTAAACGTTCTAATTATTATCACTATGTTCTTATAACTATGTACATGTTCTGATTTTCCTTACAATTAGACGATCATTATGACGTTACGTCACAACTTTTTGCGGTTTTTCGTTTTTGAGCTATGCTGTTCACTTACATACATACATACATACACAGACCATTTTCTAAAAACCCCCTTTTTGGACTCAGGGGACCTCAAAACGGATATTTCCGGTGAAAACTCGATATCGAAAAATTGACACGATTACAACACTTCCTCTTACATTAGAGAAAGTAAAAAAAAAAATGCAGCTTTCAATTAAAACTTTATTATTACTGATGAAAGTTATTATTTACATAATCATTATGACATCATGTCTTTGTAAACGACAAATATGAGAGAGAATAAAAGAAAAGGTGAAAAAAAGTAAATACTAAACTGAAGAATGTTGGGAGCAGCATCTTGTTCCAGCTTTTTCTCTCAATTACTTAAATTTAAGGACTGTTATTTTTATCTACTGAAAGTTAAAGAAAGTCTGGGGGGGGGGGACAATGGAACTAATTAGAAGCTAGACGAAATCTGATCCAACTTTAAGATAGAATTTTGAGACTTTGACAATTCTAAATTTATACTTCAAAATTACATGATTTTACAAATTTGTCATCTTTATTTTTTTAAATTCATTTTATTACATTTACCACTTACAAGTGCGCACAGTTAAATCTGTTTGCATACAAATATTATATAATTATAATAATAATAATAAAAATAGATTAACGAGTGAGTTAGTCAGACACTCTCACTTGCTGATAAAAGATTTTGACTACACTGACACTAGAACGACAGAAAGGATTGTCCGGCTGGATTCAAGAGGAATGATTCATGGCTGAAGG
The DNA here is from genome assembly GCA_011037195.1 of Triatoma infestans. NCBI lineage: Eukaryota > Metazoa > Arthropoda > Insecta > Hemiptera > Reduviidae > Triatoma > Triatoma infestans. The sequence continues at coordinate 115,139 of JAAEAF010002043.1, forward strand.
ATTTATTTCGCAGTCAGTACTTTCTGGCGTTTCCTATAAGAAGAAGAAGAAGAAGCAGTGTCGGTTACGAAGGTCATTGTGGATTGTGAGATTAAAAATTGTGAATGTAGGAAGCGTTAACAAGGTTTGGATTCGCAGGATACTGGACCGCTTAGCACTACTCCAGACAATTATGTATTATCTGGACGCTAATCAAGATGAGTTACAATCGTTTGTTTAGTAATGTCAGTTGTCCAAGTAGTCTTTTAAGTACTCTAAAGTAGTTTGATCGTTTCAGTCAAGAATGAGGATTCCAAGTTAGATTCATAGTCAATGCACAGCCTAAGTTAGCGGACAACATTGAAAGGAAGAAGAGGAATTCCTTAAAGAAAAATGAATGTTTTTTCATATTTGTTTATTCACCTAGTCTCCATTTCTTAAACCATGTTTCAAAAGGAAAAAGATGGGTATATTGAGGATGTTATTGATACTTTATGAACGGTGTAATGTGATTCAAATCATTATTAAAGATTCATAGGATTAGAAGAGCGAAGAATCAGACATTAAATTAATCAAACATTTGTTACTTCCCACCTAGGCCAGACTAGGGAGGGAGAATTCTATTCATATATATATATATATATATATAGAGCTACAGCTGCACAGTTATGAATAATATAATGGATGTGAGAATAAGAGAATTAGAGAGATTGAATTTAGGAATGAGATAGAAATAAACTAGATGATATGCTGAACACTGTATAATAAAATAGGAATACAAATTGCAAGGACCTTACACTGTTAATAGAGGTGAGGTAGCGAGAGAATATTAAAGTGAGAAACAGACTGGCTGAGTAATTAGAAAGTAAGTAGATTGGTTGCTGACTTCATGTGCTGTTGTAAAAACTTCTGAACTGTTCTGCTGTTGCTCTCTCTCTCTCTCTCTCTCTCTATATATATATATATAATATGAACAGAATTCTTCCTCCCTAGTCTGGCTTAGATCCAATTGCAACGGTGAGAACGGTTAGAAATGTCGGCAGTATATATTGGGTACAATTCGATACTGTTCGGACGAACAGACAGGTACAAATTCTGCTATGTTATCCAATCATTATAAAAAACCTGCAAACTGCGTAAAAAAAAAAGAAGTTAATAATCTATGAAAATGACTGACAGATGGAATAAAAATTTTAACTTATAGAATAAAGTTTGCATTCCTTTGTGCAATTGGTGTTGGATGTTTCCTCTATGTTACCGAGATGAAACGTTCAGGGCTTTTAGCTAGAATAGTAGCCCATAGCAACGATATATATATATATAAAATTTGTTGTACACATTCAATGTATACAGTAAGGAACGCAAAATATCCTGAGAATTTCACACATTGAAATGTACATTAGGAATAGGACAGGAGAAAATTCTCAGCTGAATTTATTCTACCGGAAATAAACTTACTGAACTGTAATTTTCTCAAAACATGTCCTCCATCCTTCGATTCCTTAAAGCATGTGTTTTTATAGTTAACAAAAAAAAAAGCGACATTTTTATTTGAAACTTGTTTGTTATGAGAAAGTTAGAAGAATAATTATTACAACGGATTTTCTGAATATGTTAAAATCGTAAAATTCTATAAGCTCTACCAGTTTATGGCATCAGCGATAATTAACAGCGGTAAATTAGAACAAAATATGGTTAAGACATGGAAGAGTATTTCCATCATCCTAGGCCCTCCAATGTAACGGGGGAATTGAGTTTAGAGATGACAGTCCCATCTCGTAAAAACAATGTTCATATTATGAATCCTACTTGTAAATATTTAAACATCATATATAACCGCTGGAAATAGATGCTTTTACGCTCTGAACCGGATAATCAAGACCATGTCTGTCTCACGCAGGAATAAGCATCTCATTCATAAGACTGCTAACCGCGATATGGTGATGTTTGCAAATGAAACCTGGATAGTGAACCTAAGTGTCAGAAGTATGCTCTGCGATTTGGACGATAGATATCTATCTATCTATCTAAATGGCACAACAATCCGCGCTGGGTCCTGGCCTGGCTCTATTTTGTGCAGCCGCTTTCCAATTCCTGACTCCCAGCAGGCTTCCGGCATCGGCTGCCACACCATCTGCCCATCTCAACCTCGTCTAGCGGCTCTTCTGTTTCGATGTAGTACTTCCTCCAAAACCTTCCTCGGGATTTCAGTCCCTCCCATCCTGGCCAAGTGATCTGCCCAACTCAGTCTTCCTAACCTGACGATGCAGATAATATCTGCTTCGGCGAACAGCTCATATAGCTCCCCTATTCCTTCTGCTTCTCCAGGCCAACTCATCACTTACCGGACCGAATATTTTTCGATGGATCTTTCTTTCGAAGACAAGTAAGTCCTTTTCATCTTTCTTTGATATGGTCCACGTCTGAGAGGCATATGTAAGGACTGGGTGGATTAACGTTTTGTAAAACTGGGATTTCGTTTGTCTACTAATGAGCTTGCTTCTTAGATGTTTCAGTAGATCGAAATAACATCTATTGGCTGCTGCAATCCTCCGCGTCACCTGAGATCGCAGGTAGGAAAACTCCATTACTCTTACAAATTGTACATGAGCCAATGGTGACGGACCAGTCTTGAACTGTCACCTCTTCCCCACTCCAGTATACATGTATATACTTAGTCTTCTCTTCATTTATGACTAAGTCCATTGATGCCGCCGCTGTTTGCAAATCTTTGGCGCGTCGCGTCATAATATCAAGGTCATCAGCATAACCAAGCACCAGAACTGACCTAGAAAATATTGTGCCCGCAGTCTGAATTCCTGCATCTCTTATCACTTTTTCAAGGGCCAGGTTGAAGAGTAGGCATGCTAAGGCATCCGCTTGTCTTAATCCCTTCGTAGAAGGGAATTCTGCAGAGCAGTCAGACTGGACACGCACCTTGCCATGTACGTTCTGCATCATCATTTTGACCAGGCGAATCAACTTAGAGGGGATTTTCATTTCTTTCATCGCATTATAAAGCTTAGGGCGCTTAAAGCTTTCGTGGAAGAGAAATATGAGAAAAACTCGTATATTCAAAAGAATAATCAGGCTCAAACAGGAGAATAGGGTTAAATGAGGAGGGGCGGGTGTTGGTGTAGTGGTTATGAGCGTGGACTTGTAAGTGGGAGAACCCCAGTTTCTAGTCCAGCGTATAACTGCTAAATTTTATATTTGTTTAAAAAATGTTAATAGTAAAGTAGGTGCTTCCGCCCCTGTCCACGACACCTAATTTGGTAGTTGGACGTTAAGCCCGCCTGAAAAAATAGGCATTACTTTACTTACTTATTTAGGGTTAAATGAGGAATAAAAGGAGCAATAAAGGACTTAACGATAGTCGCCAATCATCGCAGAGAATATTAGATTGGCTGGGGTATGTGGAGAAAATGGTGAGCAACAGAATGGTTAAGAGTGTGTATGAAAGGTAAAAAAGAAAATGATTGGAACTGGCCAAAGCTGGAAGTAGGGAGAACAAAAAAAAAAAAAAAAAGATTTATTTTATATTATGACAATATTAATAAGTGAAAAGAACTTGTTAAAAAATATTGAAGAATTCATTTTAAAAATTCTGGAGATTATTTTGCGCCATAAACCTCTCTCTTGACACATTGAAGTTTTAGATTTTGTGTTGGGTGGTAGCGTCAGTATCCCAAGAATTTTTTACTAGCGTTAGGTAACATCCTGAAATTTTTTTGGCATGAAATATACATAATTAAACTTGAAATTCTTTTCCTTCCGGACTTGTCTCTTCATTTTTGAAGATTTCATTCATTTTTTTCACTATATCTTTGTTATAATAGGCGTAATGTTTTAAAGCCTTTTTCAAAAATTCTACCTGTAAAATTAATTAAATTACTATATAATTAAATATACATATATATATCTTCTACATTATTTAGGCGTGCTAATTAGTACAAAACCTGTCTACATGGTGGATGCGGTAAGTCATTTAATTTGTAAACTAAAATATTTCCATCTTCACAACCAGCCGCAATGTTCTAAAACAAATACAAAGTTCATACAAATAAGTAAAAAGGTTAGGACTTGCAATATGTGGGATTTTATCCGTCGTAACAGGCTTCATCTTGTTCTTCGGACTCTCATCCACTGTCACAGAGGAGTGAATCAATTAATGTGAACTGAATCAGTATAATGAGTGACAAAAATTTTAAATTGAACACAAACTTGATGGAGCATACTCTGACGTTGGATGAAAATGCGAAAGCTAATAAAAAAAAAAAAAAAAAAAAATCAAGTTAACGCCGGATAAAATCTCAAATGTTATCCGTCTAGAAACAGCCGTCGTCAAATTTGTAGTAATTATCGTCTATTTTTGTAGCTCTATTGAAAGTGAAATTTCCTTTACCGCCCACTGGTGACACATTAACCAGTGGCAAAAATGCGTAGTAATTCTTGAGGGGAGGGTTTGTAAAAAATATAATTACTTAAATTTATGTTTTTATTTATTAAATCTAAATTTTGATATCTGGTTCGATTTTTGTAACTGACAGACAAGGTTTTTTTTCTTTCAGTGATTTTTAGACAGTGCGACCTTTTGTTAGTAATATGATTAACAGTAAAAAAAGGCTGATTCTACTGGATACAGGGTGCGGAATGATATTACTAAATTAAATATATATATTTTCTTTAAATATATTTAAGCGCGTCAACAAGGATTTTTTTTTACAGTCATTGGTGCCCGGAGCCTTCCGGTGAGCTGCCGGCCTCCGTTCTCTCGTTCTCTCGTTACAGACAGCACTGTCCACCAGCAGACAGTGTGCTGTAGAGGCTCCTAGGGAGAAAAAATCTAAGGGTAGCATTGGTGGGTCCTCGTACCTGGGTCCTCCGCGTGGGAGCCTAGTGCGCTAACCACTTACCTATTCCGTTCCCTTAAATTAAGTATAACTGCCCTTGTATTACCATGTACATATTGTAGGCATTTGTATATTTTGCCAGAGTATTTAGTAGTTTTTGGCAAATAATATCAACCTCAGCCATTTTGCAGTAAAGGGATTTATTTATTGGAGGTCATAAACCTCCAAGTTCAAAAGTAACTTTAAATCCTTGTAAGGGACCGCAATGCTAGATAACAACTGGGATAGTAGTCACAGTCAGTCTGACGACAGATGAGAATCCAAAACTTCTAGAGTTATATCATCTTTTATAGATGATGTAATAAATAAACAGTCCTTTGTTGTGGAAATTCACCTTAAGTGGGGAAAGTAGCGCTGAAGAATTCATGTTTTGATACCAGCTAGTATATGAGCATACCTTCAATGAATTCTTAAATCACCTTTGTTACGTCTTCTTCGATAAACAGACGAATGAGTAACTTAATTTAAAATGGTCAACCCTTGTATAAAAAAGCCCGGCAATTTTAAGGCTTCATTCAGTCTAAAATCAACATCTAAAAAGTCTATAACAAACGATCAAGAAGTCAAGAACTCTACAGCAGCTTTCAACAGCATATTTCTTCTTTTTTTATGCGACAGGGTTTTAAATTTGTTTTACAATTTATCAGCTCGTTCTCCAAAGTCGTGGACATATGCTTTTCACAAATTTAACCCTACTAAAGATACAGTTCAAAGACTGAGTGAGTGATCGTTTACTAGGACACCTAGTGCCTGCCAAAATTAAGTTTTCATCAGTTTCCTTGAATCAGAAATTTATAAATTTAGAAGTTGATCTACCTTTACAGATGCCGAAGACCATCAAAATTCATATGTAAAATATCCCAAGAGTAGTATCCAAATTTGATATTCCGATTAGCGAAACAATTAGACCCTGATTAGATTCTGATTTTCCTTCCTAAGATTTTGGAATATTTTAATCATAAAAGGTGGTTTTCCAGAGTTTTTATGGCGGTTTTTTACAGCCGTCGTTTTTTTCTTTCTTTTATAGCGATCGAGTACCAATTGCCGAAATTGAATTTTCACCGTAAATATAGGTTTTAAAGATCCTTTGAAACTGAAAATGTTTGTTAGCCAATGGTTTGTCTTTGTTTGTATGGTTGTGAATGTATTATGTGATCAGTCTTTCAAAAACAAAAAATCGCAGCTAACGTAAACTCGAAATTCCATTTAAGTAGCAACACCGCCGCAACTGGCACCAAGGGAATAACGCAATTTCTACTCGGAAATGGATCCACAAATATTCTTATATTTTGTATACTATCTACACTAAATTCTTGTCCCCTTTATTTAAAAATCCCCTGTTTTTGGAAAAAGTTATTTTGTCGAGGTTCTGCGGGCTGCAAAAGATAAATTTTTCTCTAAAGTACCATATTTGTAGAATGTTTGGTTCTATCATCAAGATTCAACAAGTTTATGCAAGATTAATAAGCATTACTTGAATTCTAAGTGGTTAACTGGTGGTATACTACTTTCAGAATAGAATTCTGAATTATTTGAAATTTTGCTAGGAAAAGGCACCAACGATTTTCATTAAACTTGGATTGTGAATATGCGGATAAAAAAAACTATAATTTTGATTTCATATGTGTTTACATAAAAAATTGATTTTTATCAGATTCTGGGGTGTATTTATGATAATGTTCTTTCGCAAGATTAACAATGGGAGAAAGCCCTTCAAGCCGAGATTAGCAACATGTAAGAAGGAAGATGGATCGCTTCTCTCAAACAAGCCAGATATTCTTGACAGATGGAAAAGGCATTTTGATGGGCTACTGAACTCTAATATGACTGCCTCAGGTGAGCTGAATCTTGCTGAAATCTCTGGTGATTGTGAGCCCCCTGACGAGGAGGAGATTGTAGAAGCTGTCTATAAACTGAAAAATAATAAGGCTGCAGGACAACCTTCCTTCTGAGCTTTTTAGAAATGGAGGCCCTGAACTTATTAAGGTCTTACAAAACCTCCTACTTAATATCTGGGTTAAAGAAGAGATGCCTAAGGAATGGAATGAGGTTATTATCCTACCTATTCACAAGAAGGGAGAACAACTTGAATGCAGTAATTATAGAGGCATATCCCTACTACCGGCAGCGTACAAAATACTTTCAAACATCCTCTTCCAACGACGCAACCCAATGTCGAAGAAATCCTGGGACGTTATCAATGTGGTTTTAGAACGGATAAATCGACAATAGACCAGATCTTTAGTCTGAGATTGATCCTAGAGAAGGGCAGAGAATTCCAGCTAAACACCTACCATCTGTTCGTAGACTTCAAATTAGCCTACGATAGTATAAATAGGAGCCAGCTTTATCAGGCAATGGTAGACCTCAACATTCCAGCTAAGCTAGTGCGCCTTGTCGCTATGACTATGTCTTCTGTCATCTGTGCTGTGCGTGTTCAGTCGGATATGTCAGGAAACTTCCAAGTCTCTAATGGGTTAAAGCAGGGTGATGCGTTAGCTTGCTTATTGTTCAACCTGGCTTTAGAGTGGGTTATTAGAAAATCCGGAATACAAACCACCGGAACTATATTCCATAAATCCGTAGAACTCCTGGCGTATGCTGATGACATAGACATCATGGGAAGATCTGCCGATGCTGTGAGAAGTGCTTTCATTGAAATAGAAAAAGCTGGCAGATGCATGGGCCTTCTAATAAACGAGAGAAAACAAAATTTCTCACAAATGATGAAAGGTTTGAAGGCCCTTTTAGAGTTGGCAGCTATTGCTTTGAGAAAGTCGACAGCTTTGTCTACCTGGGATCTTTAGTAACTGCTGGCAATAATGTTTCAAATGAGATCAGCAGGAGGATTATATCCGCCAACAGGTGTTATTTCGGTCTCAATATGCATATGAGAAGTAAGATGCTGGACAGGGCAACCCAGTTAAGAATTTATAAAACTCTTATTCGCCCTGTCCTGGTATATGCCTCTGAAACGTGGACGATCACAAAAACAGATGAACAGCGCCTGTTAATTTTCGAAAGGAAAATACTGCGAAAAATCTTCGGCCCAATACATGAGAACACGACTTGGCGTGTAGAACAAACAGGGAGCTGTATGCTCTGATGAAGGAGCCGAATATTGTAGCCTGGATAAAGCTGAACAGGCTTAGATGGGCTGGACACGTTGCGAGATTGCGGCAGGAAGAAATTCCATACAAGCTTTTATAGGAAGCTCCTGACCGCAAGAGGAGGATTGGGAGACCGAAACTGAGGTGGTTGGATAGCGTGACGCAGGATGCCAGGCCAGGCAGCTACTGCGTACTAGGAACTGGATGGCGGCTGCAAGAGAGAGGGACGACTGGCGGTATAAGATCGAGGAGGCCAAGACCCAACTAACAGGGTTGTAGTGCTACTGATGATGATGATGAATTCTAAGTGGTTAACTGCTGGTATACTACTTTCAGAATAGAATTCTGAATTATTTGAAATTTTGCTAGGAAACGGCACCAACGATTTTCATTAAACTTGGATTGTGAATATACGGATAAAAAAACATAATTTTGATTTCATATGTTTTTACATAAAAAATTGATTTTTGTCAGATTCTGGGGTGTATTTATGATAATGTTAAGTAACATTAGTGTTTGTTGTCTTCTAAAGTACAGTGTAGTTATTGTATAATGGACGTGAGAAGGTGAGAGAATTAAAGAGAATGGATTTTAGAGAAATAAACTAGATGATATGCTGAACATTGTATAATGTAAAGTACACACAAATTTCAAGGACTTCACATTAAAATAGAAGCTTATCGAGAGACATATAAAGAAACAGACTGGCTGAGTAATAAGAAGATAGTAGATGGGTTGCTGACTGGTTGTACTGTTGTAATCTCTCGTAAACTATCTGAACTCTTCAGCTGAGTGTTCTATTTATATGAATCGAACTGCCCTTTCCTAGTCTGACATAGGTAGGAAGTAACTAACTTTTGATTTTGCTTCTCCGCTCTTCGGATTCTATGATTTTTTTATGATTCGGATCCCATTAATATTGTAATAGTACATGCCTATATACTCTACCATCATTAGATTTTTGTTAGGACAAGTTGGAGTAGAAATTTTACATTGTATTAACTGCAGTAAGAAAATGTGTTGTGAGTGTTTCAAACCAGATTTTTTCTTTTTTCTTCTTTTTTTTTTTAAAAAAAAGCTTTCTTTACAACCTATTCTTTACCAGATCTAAATCTGTCATAAAAGAAGAAATTTGCCTTATTATTTGTATGTATTACATTCTTCCAGTTATCCGAAGCCCAGGAAACGAAACCTATGCCATGTTATTTAACGCTCTATACAGTTGTCCCATATACGAGTATTCTCGTAGTTTTAGTGTTATTGGGTAGTTGTGTAGTTGTGTGTGTGTATTGTAGTGGGTAGCACGAGCGGGGTTTGAAAGGGCTTATGAGTGTTGTCAGTTTTAGAGAACAAACGCATTATATATTTAAGATATAATGAAGAAGTCATTACTGCTTACAATAATTTGACTATATTGGAATTATTGAATAATATGAATAATAATTACATGACTTAATTGGTAATAAATGTAAAAACTAATGGAGATCGGTGACAGCTCGTGCAGACTCTGTGGGGAGTTGGAGGAAACTCAAATGTATCTCCTAACAGACTGCGAGGCTGCCACTCAGAGAAGATTCAAGAACCTGGACAACTACCAGGTGGTGGAGGGGGATATACCTCTCTGGAGTCAGCCAGGTTACTAGGATTCCTCAGGGATCTTAACCTGATGGAGGTTCTGTAGAACGGATGTTCATTTGGGACATCTGCTCGGATGCTGTGGGCTATGGGCCGCAATGCATTAGCACCCCCCCCAAAAAAAAAAAAATTACAAAGCTTATAAATATACAAAAACTTTGCCCTTAATGATTCTAGTAGCTAGTTTGATTTAAATCACAAATTTTAAACTCAACACTTCATGGCACACTGACTGTTGTATCACGAATGATGGAATGGTACTCGTTGAATACTTTGGAATAGACTCATGAAATAATGCTTGCCTTGGTAATTAAAACCTGCCCTTATATATGATTTCTAGAAGGGGTAAAAGACAAATAGTGGCCAAGTTCTTCGACCTCTCTCTTGTAACGGTGTCTTGTACCTGGATTTTGACCCTTCTGCCAACGTAAAAAAAAATCCTTTAAAAATTATATTATTTAAAATATAGAATATATTTCCAATTATTTCTATTTCCTAATTCCACTACCACAGTTCTTTCCGATTTTATACGTTTCCACCAACTGCTAACTTGTGATATTTTCGTATTTAAATAATATTAATTAATGGAATTGAAGAATTTCAGACATACACATTCAAAGTAAGATGATAAAATATTGATAATTATTTTTTATCTTTAAAAATTTTCCAATTTTAAGTTGACTGTTAATTATCCTTTAAAGGATTCGTTATTTAGTTAATATCTAGTTAGAAAAATATGGTGAAATAATTTATATTTTATTAAAATTAAAATGAATAGAAAAATAAATCAAAGACGAGAGCCAAAAAAAAACATCCTTTTGATAAAAGACTTATTTAATAAATATATTAAATTATGTGTATTCGTCTATACTTAGTGCCTGGAAGGCATTGGTGAAATACAATATTTATACAAAGATCAAAGATATTTCTTTTGTTTCATTCTTTACTTTTCCTAAATTTAAAGATTTCCCTAATAAAGAGGATTTGCATTTTAATTGGTGTTGATTAGGAGTTTATTGTTCGTGGAAATCCAGTTAGATTAAAAAAAAAAAGTTTATCTTAATGAGGTAAAAGAATAAAAACTGAGGAACTCTTTTTTAAGTTTCATTTTTTTAATTAAAATAATAATTACTTATCAAAGAAGGATTGGCGTGTATGTTTATAAGATGGTGCCCATTTGAACAGCTACTGTGAGGATATTTTTGCCTTATTTGTCTATAAAATCAAAAAGAATGTGGAATAATAGCATCCAGAAGGCAGAGAATTTCTCTACATTCAATATTCAACGGATTTTCGGAATTCGTTAAAAAAAAAAAAATATATGATCCAATTAAAGATAAGAACAACTTGGTTATATAAGTTAATATGATGTTGGTTATATAAGGTTATATAAGTTGTTTTTGAAATATCTTATTTCTGTAGATTAAAAATAATAAATTGATCACATGTCTGGAATCCTGGAAAAAATTAAGTGCGGTATCATTTAGAATTTCTTATTAATCTGGCATACTTTCCAGGAAAAGTGGGATGCATGCTAAAATTGTCACCCTGTATATTATACTCACACACGACTTACTTTTACTGCAATTTATATAGTTTTAATTTATGATTTATTATTTATTTGTACGGAGATTATTATCAATTTAAAAAAAAAAAAATTACGTTTAACTGAAGAAAATGTATATATGTGCGTCCGAAATATAATATAAAAGTTGTAAACCGATTTTCTTTAATATATGTACGCAATCTGCAATTCTAATCCGAAGGAATTTCATTTTTAAAATGGTATTCAAATTGCCAGGCCTTAAAATTACAATAAGATATGAAATGTAATTGGTGTGATGTGTTGGATGTTTGTAGTGGTAGCTTGTGTAGCACGAGCGGTTTAGTAAAAGGGCTTGTGAATATATAATGTTTAAGAGAGAAGTAATAAGAAATAATTAAGGAAACACTGGTAGATTAAATTAAATATATTATGTTTAAAGATATTTAAATATTTTACAGTATCACAACTATTATGCTTAATAGCTCAATTGTTAATCTAGAATAAATGTTAATCTCTATCATTGCCATGAGTTTAAGAGAACGATTTCTGAAGCAAGTGTTCTGGCTTGAATGTCTGTTCAGACTGTGTTGAAGGAATGTCTTCTAATTGTTCGTTAAAATCTTCCTCTGTGAGAAGAAGGGGTAGACAATGCTATCAAGGTTCATGAACTCTTCCTGTAACTGTACTCTTCTACCTGGGTTACCCTTTTTGCGAACGAGGTTGCATTTTTCTCATAATTTTGATTATTTAAAATTAAATATATTTTTAAATTTCTGGCATCTATCACAGATATTTGTACGGCAATGGTCAGAGGAGTTTTTTAAAGAAAAATAATTCTTTGTTGCTCTACGTTTCGCGGGTACCCTTGGTGCCCTTCTTCAGAAGTCCTATAAAATTTATTGGTGAAAATACATTATTGTACAGTGTTGCAGTTACAAGAAAAGTGCATAGATTTATACCAAAAAAAAAAAAAAATTTAAATTGAAGAAATATTAACAGAAGAAATTATAACATAGAAGTGATAGTTAATTAAATAAAATAATATTAACCATAAGAGAAAATATAAAACAGGTAAAGATACCTTTAGAGTAGGAGAGAGGTGTACGATGAGAACGTTGAGATTGAAATGAAGGGAGAGTAAGTTTTTAAAAATTTACAAAAAACTGTTAAAAGGTGGGAGGGATAAGAAAAATGTTTATAGTGAGGCGCGGCAATTTCAAATTTGGAAGAACAAATTAATGGCATCAGCGACATTTTCCGTGATAGCCTGCTCCATGTTGTGGTCATCGACCGGTTTCGGGCGTTCGCCCATCTCCAGGATGCGTTTGCCAGACAGTGTGATAACTCACGCACTCTTACTACTTATATTAATATGTAAAACGGGCAAACATGCTGAAGTGACACATTGTAGAGAAGAACTTAGGTTACATCTTGAAATTTCGGCCACACATATTTTAAGTTCTTATTAATATTATATAAACGATAGAATCGTATGAAAAATTGAAGTGACACTTCAATGTGTGTGTAAACTGAATTTGCTCTGTGCAAGCCTGTGTTATCAAACTGTCTGACAAACGCATCCTGAAGATGGGCGAACGCCCGAAACCGGTCGATGTCCACAGAATGAAGCAGGCTATCACGGAAATTGTCTCTGATGCTTTCCAGCTCTGCGGAACCAACCACCACAACAAATTAATGGCAAGTACCTTTTCTTTTATGGTTAGAAAAATATTGATATAAGTTGAAATAAGGATTTATTTTGTTTTTTACTTTCTCTCACCCTACTTATGTTAGTCCCCTTCGCAACAATATATTTATGTGAAGCGGGAATTTTCATCTATGACAGTAATAAAAAATAAATTTAGAAATCTGCTTTCGGTTGTTTCACCGCTCCCTACTTAGCTTGACTAATTTAGAATCCACAATATTGAAAAGTTAATTGAAGAAGAGCAGCACAGCAATCTTCACATTAACATTATAAGCCGAATAATAAAAAATTATAGATATTCAAATTTTGTAGTAAACAGAGGACTGATATTTTTGTTTTGTTTCTATATACAATGATTTTGTGATTATTTTTTATAATTTTCTGGGATTTTCTCAAACGTTTATTTACTTATATATTATAATAATTACAATAATTACTTATCTTTATATTTAAAGATTATTGTAAATAAGTGATAATAAAAATGTTACAATCAATTTATATAGTAGTTCGTTAATAAAATCTAGTATAGTTCTTTTTGTAAACAAAAACTGATGACCGGTCCGCGAAATTTTTTTTTGACAAATTTTACCGGTCCGAGGGACAAGAAAGGTTGAGAAACGCTGCGCTAATGGACAATAAATATCTGGCATTTTCATATTTAAAACGGAAACTAAATATATATGTACAGTCTTAGTATGTACTGCATCATTGAATTCTATTTTCAAATAAATAGAATTTTTTGTATCCAATATAAAAGAGAGATTGAATGTAAATTGTTTTGTAAATTGTGTATTGTATACTCGCTAGCTTTTTCAATCTGTTATCATCTGGAATTTGTAATATTTATTTTCATGATTCAACTGGCCACTGGCCTATGTATAATTTGTATTAATTCACTTTTCAAATTCTCCAAATACTGAACGTAATATCATTTATCTTCTATATAGCTAATTATAGTTGTGGCATATTTTTTAATAATGCTGATTGATAAGTTCATTTAAAATTATTCTTTTAATATTCTATATTTTTGGTTTTCAATTAACAAGAAATTACAGAATATATATATTTATTTTTAGGACAAATATGTATATTTTGATTTTATAGAAAATTTGACATTTTATATAATAATTGTATTAAAAGTAGTAATAGAATTATTATTATTATTATTTGTCTGTGGGGAGGGACCAAACCCTAGGCTATCCAAAGCCTCACTGGACCCATATAGCTATCCCAACAAAAACAACAACCAACCGGGTCTAGAACAATATCCAGACCCGGGTCTAATCCATCTAAGATTCTCCGCAGTCCGAACAAATCGGACAATAACCTTAAAGTGGAAGTAGCCTAAGCTCTTCCACAGACATCCTGCTACGACCAAAGGTCCTCAACCTAATCTCCTCACAACCCAAGCAATCTGTCATAAGATGGATGGGTGTTTCCTCCTCTGCCTCACAGACTCTACAAAATGGATCCGGCATGAGCCCCATTACATAGAGATATCTCAGTAAGGGATCCAACCAGATGCCTGAGAGAGCTCCATGAAAGACACAGCAACGTCTCACTAATAGCCCTATCCGGACCTCCAATGAGCATGTTACTCGAGAGAGTATATGAGTACATTGGGCTGGCGCAACAACCAGCTCACTCCCAACAATAGACAGTACAGGACTCTACTATCCAATTGCGAAGGTACGACCACCACGAAACCTTAGCTCAACTCGTGAGTACGGAGACAGAATTCCGCCGGGCTGACTCACGATCCCGTGGTATCATTTTGGAGCATACTACTTCTTAAAGGCCTAGAATGGTCACTGGCCCGACCATGCATACATGCATCGCTACTGTTTTACCACACTTTCCTAGCACCCGGTGGGACTTACGGTACTATTCCAGGTGCAGTGGGTTTACCATACCCCATACAACCACCAGATAAGGCCACTTCACACGCACATCCCACTCATTCCATAACCATGCACGTACCAATAAATACACACATACCAATAAATACACACATTCCTGTTCAATACCCACTTGCCTAACCCTATCCTACCTACGCTTACCTAAACTACCCTATCCTGTCCATATCACACTGCCTAATTACAATCATGCCAATAAATACATACATACCTCCATCGATACCCCTATCCTACTAAGCCATAGTACTCGATATTCCTCCCCCAATGAGCATTTTAGACTGCCGGCAACCAACTGTGCTCATCCATAAGAATGAATGTTGTGAAGCTGTCCTGGCAGACATGTGCCAGATGGCACGCCAACAGCAGGCTCGGGGTCAATGAAAGGGAAAGAGGCGCCTAATTTGGCAAACCTAACCACCTTCTCATTCCCAAAAATTCCCATATGACCTGGTACCCAGACTAGAAGCACATCCTTCAGACAAGAAAGCTCTTCCAGAACATTCTAACACCAACCTGGAAGTGAAGACACTGAACTCAGCGTCTTCAGCGCTGCTTGACTGTCCAAGCATATATTACATAACACCTTTTAAGTTAGTGTTACATACCTACTCAGGGAGTAAGAGAAAGTCGTGTGAGAATTTCATTTCGTTTCTCATTAATTGAGGTGGTGTCTCAAGACTTCTCTCTGATAGTGAAATATATAAAATAGTTGGAATATGTAATTTTAATCCCTATTAATTAAGTTATTATAATTAATAGAAGAGATTCAACTCTATTAATAATTATAGATGAGTGAGGATTACATAATAAAGAGTTTATGATAGTCATTTGTGTTTATCCGGCTGGAGAGGTAATTGTTATTTGCTACCAATAACTTTTTACCACTGTCCTACATCCGTATATAATAGAAGTTATCACGTATATAAAGTTATTTAAATAAAATAAATCTTCTTTAATTAGTGAGATTGGTATTTGTAAAATAATATCATTAAAAGTTAATTTCAATTAAACCAATTTATAATAATATTATAAATAAATTCTACCTACCATTCCATTATTTGATATCGTCATACAGGTGAATCTTTCATATTTAACATTAGCATGATACTTTCCATCAGATTTAGTTAAATTCCATACCCTTAGCTCTTCATATGTTAAGGTAAACAGTATCGTACTGTGGGTTGGAGACCATTCCCCTCCAATTACGTAATACTGAAACAAACAAAAAACAAAAAAAGAAGAATTAACTAGAAAAGTTAAATTGAAGTTAGATTTCAGTTGGTTATAAGGAATTGGAATTTCTACACTTCTGATTTCATTTTATTATATTTGGAGGTTTAATTAATCGTAATTTAAGTTTCTAACAAAATAAGTTGTAACTTATTTTATTGATTGATGTGGAATTCTATTAAAAAGTAAAACTCTGCAGACAGAAACTATTTCTATATAACGTGATATAGTCTTCACCTATCTGTGAGGTGGGGGTGGTAACTTATATTTTCATTAATTTTTAAAAAAAAATCAGAATTGGGAAGCCTTGGTTTTCCTTTTGCATGCATAGAATTAAGTACTATTTTTAAGCAATGCCCAAAACATATTTATTTCTGGCTGCCATATTTTTTTTTAACCGTTTTAGAATGATAAGTTAGATTTGGGACAATGTTTATAGTAGTATACAAGCATATTAAGCACAGCAAGGACTTTACACTATATAATTTAGAATGAGAGTATGAGGGTAGCGTGAGAAGAGACGGTGTGAAAACGATAATCTTTAATAGAACTTTGATGGTTGTTCGACCGATTTATTTATTAAAATTATAATTACAAAAAAAAAAATGTTTATATTCCTAGTGTTATCAACAAAGTTGTTATTTAAATAATAATAAAAACAAATCTTTTCAATTTTTACTTTCTTTTACTCCTACTAAGAGGAAGTATTGTAATCGTTCCAAATTTTCGATATAGAGTTTTCACCGGTTATATCCGTTTTGAGGTCCCCTGAGTCAGAAAAATAGTGGTTTTTAGAAAATTGTCTGTGTGTGTATTTACGTATATTAGCCTAGCTCAAAAATTGTAGAAAGTTCAAACTTAATATAGGTATCACTTCATATAGGTACTTAATAAAGGTACTTTATTAAGTTCAAACTTAATATAGGTACTTAATTTAGGTATCACCATGAAATTCGACAGTAGGTTATCTGTCAAAATTCCTCAACCGGAAGTATCACTTTACTCAAGTTTTATTATTTTAATTTTTGCAATTTTCTCAAAAAATGACTCCAACGATTTTCTTTAAACTTTTGTAACAGCAAGAGAAGCTCAGTAACCAAAGACAGCAAGAGAAGCTCAACCACTCTCTCGGACTGGAGTAGGAGAAGCTGTATAAATATAGCGTCGGACAGTCCAAAAGCACAGTTGAAAACAGTACAGTACATCCAATCGCTACGTGTCATTCTCATACCTTCATTTATTGTAAAGTCTAGGCAGTCTGTGTCATTAATATATCAGTGTTAACCAAGTCTTCTTCTTAACTCTTGTTTACCTAGACTTTACAATAGATGAATGTTTAAGGTAAGTGGTATGAGAATGACACGTAGCGATTAGATGTACTAAACTGATTTCAACTCCGTCGCTATATTTATACAGGTTATCCCACTCCAGTCCAAGAGAATGGTTGAGCTACTCTTGCGCTCTTTGGTTGCTGAGCTTCTCTTGCTGTTACACTTTGTTATTTATAACAACTAGACATACAAAACAGCTACAACTTTTATTTGCAACATTTCTTCGGGAAAATTAATTTAAGGGCACTTTTGGGGGAATGGTGGGGTTACTGTTTCCTCTAAAGTGCTAGTTCACTTTATTGCACAACTCTATCATCTAAATAATATTAATTAGAATTAAATATGTTGTTGAAATTCCGAGTTTCAAGACAATTAGTAAACCGGAAGTGTGTTTTCACTGAACAGTTTTTTCAGTTTTTATGATTTTCTCCATAAAAACACCGACCAATTTCATTAAATTTAGTACACTAACTATAAAGTTTGTCAATTACAATTTTGAAAACTGGAGTAAGAGAAAGTTGTGTGAGTGTTTCACACCAGGTTTTTTTTTTTTTTATTTAGTTTAATTAATTGGTTTTTAGGAAAGACGATTGTAAATTTTATGCCTTTTTTTTATTTTATTTTTTATTTTGTTGGAATACTGAAACTGTATATGAATTTTGTTAAGTGAAATAAAAGTGCATTAAGGAATAAATTGACTATTGCAGTAATGTATTACAATGCTTATTATGGTTACAATGCTTAATCGTGGTTAATTAATAGTTTAGTGTGGCCCACATTTGGATACAAAGTCGTACAAGATTCTACATACGGTCTATAGACGTTAGTACGACCAAAAATCAAATGTCTGTCTGTAAGTACTATCACAATGTACAGACCAGTTTCCGTAACATGAATACCTAGGCGATGTTTCTCAATCCACTGAAAATACATCTTTATTTTTCGTTTATCGTGATTTTCTTGAAAATGTCTATAAGATTTTCCTTTAATATTGGAATACTTACTGCACTTTTATTACAAAAAATAACTGAATCAGTAACAAAACTGTTATAATCTGAATATTATAGATTGTTGTAGGGGATTTTTGCACTGCGACCTGAAAGATCTATTGTGCCCCCGGAGCCTTCTTCACTGTCGGCCTCCAGCAGTGTTCTCTGGCTGTCACCGGACAGTGACAGCAGTAAAGGCTTCTAGGAAGAGAAAATCTTGAGCAGCTGCTGTATTCGAACTCGGGATCTCCGCGTTGCTAGTCCCGCGCGCTATCACTGAGGTAATCCCTTCTTTCTCCCTCGGCTTGCACCAATTAACTAGGGACGGAGACCCTAGTTTGTGTACTGTGTTTGTCCTTGTCTGTAAAGAGTAGAATGTATGTTGTTTAAGTTTATTGTGTACTGTCCTGACGAAGTGCATAGTACTGAGCTGTGGTAACCCGTGGGATCGCTACCCCCCCAAGTAACCACATGCACTATCTAAATACCCCCCTTGCGGGAATTTACATAATATAATTAAATATTAACGAATCTCAAATGTAAAGAGACACTTAAAGATAAGTAATAATACATTAAAATTTTATTGTAAGCTCGAAGGGAATATTGATAATATCTTAAATTAAAAATATATTTAATGAACATTATAATATAATTAATATAATCAACACTTTCCATTTTAAATTGTCAAGTGATTGTAAACGTATATAATAAGGTGTAAATTGTTGATGAACCCAGAACAAAACACAGATTTCTGATCTTTTTACGGTAATCTAAACCCGCGAGCAATGATCTACGAAGATTTTGACTAAAATTAATTATTTATACATTTTTTTTTTTTTTTTTTTTGGCCAGCGATATAAGTTAATATAACCTAAATTAATATTTCACAACGTATTATCCCCATCCCTACATCAAGGGTATATTCTATTTTTGTTAACAAAAAATATAATTGCTTGAAATCTGTACGTACAGTTATGTACACTAGTTTGTGGTATCGTTCAACAAGTAGATATGAGAGTGGCCATTTAATAATCACATTTTAAATTTAATTAAATAACAAACGTTTTATATTTTAGTATTATTTTTAGCAAAGTACTTTTTTCTTTCAAGTGATGTTGCTTTAATTTAACAGAAATGTTTTAAACAAGTAATTTTTTTGGATGGGAAATCATATCACATTATATATTTTTTCACTTTTCATTTAAAAAATTAAACAAATTACTTTCTTTTCTTCATAGTAATAGTCTCATCGCCTTTGCTTTCTCTCTTCCGGTTGATTTTGTACATTTTTTTTTGTTTTCTTTATCACAGAAAGAAATATTGGCACATGATAATGCAAGCAGAAACTATTGATAACAATTTACTTTATAGTTATATCCCATAGGAATCTCCTAAAACGAGGCTAGAGTGAGCTCCTATTAACATTCATGCTTTCTCAGCAAACATCACTAATAAGATCCTAAGTAAACAAACACATATTGCCATCTCTTGTGTAAAACAAGTACAGTAAATTCCACACAAAATATCAATTCTATCATCTGCTAAACATTTTATTTTGCTTTTTCAATTGTTCACTTGAAAGCTGTTAATTAGTGAATTCTCTATTAACCTGTAATGAGTAAAAAAAAAAATTCTTTCTCCCAAATTAAGTTATTAATTAGAAATGGAACATTTACAAATTACTTTTACCCAATAAAATTTTACATTTCGCTTGCAAGTTCAAAGGGAGTTAAAAGATGGTCATGGTTCAAAGGAACTAAATGAATGTAATTCTTTTCAGTTTTTTGCTCTGAATATTATATTAAAAAAGTAAAGTTCAGAAATATGTAGTTTAATTTTGATTACGTTCTTTATTCCTAGTAAGGGGACGTAATGTAATCATGTCAAATTTTCAATATCGAGTTTTCACCTGAAATATCTGTTTTGAGGTCCCCTGAGTCCAAAAAATTGGTTTTTAGCAAATGGTCTGTGTGTTGTATATATGTATGTGAACAGCTTAGCTCAAAAACGAAAAACCAGAGAATGTTGAAACTTGATATTCCGTTTAGGTTCACCATGGGATCTGACAGTACGTTATCTGTCAAAATTCTCAATCGGAACTACCACTTTACTAGTTTGTTTTTTTTTTTTCACTTTTTTGCAATTTTCTTAAAAATAGCTCCGACGATTTTCTTCAAACTTGGTATATGAACTATACATAAAAATAGTTACAACTTTTTTTCGAAACATTTCTCCGGCAAAATTTATTTAAGGGCACTTTTGGGGGAGCGCTGGGTGTAGGTTTTCATCTAAAGTGCTATTTCAGTTTATTGAACGATTGCGTCTAAATAATGTTAATTAGAATTAAAAATGTTAATGAAATTCCGAGTTTGAAAAAATCGGATGACCGGAAGTGCGTTAAGTATACCACTTTACTAAATAATTATTTCACTTTTTTACGATTTTTCTCAAAAATGGTTCCGACGATTTTTTTGAAACTTCATATATAAAATACACATACAATGATCTACAACTTTTATTTAAAATATTTCTCTGGGTAAATTCATTTAAGGGCTCTTTTGGGAGAGGGGTGGGTTGTTTTTTTCTAAAGTGCTAGCTTAGTTGATTATACAATTCTGCGATGCAAACAAAATTAATTAGAAATAAATAGATGGCCAAAATTCCGAGTTTCAAGAAAATTAGTAAACCGGAATTGCGCTTATACTGAACAGTTTTTTAAGTTTTCGACGAATTTCAATTAAATTTGGTACACAAACTATAAAATTTGTCAATTATAATTTTGAGATCTGGAGTAAGAGAAAGTTGTGTGAGTGTTTCACACCAGATTTTTTTTTTTTTTTGGAAGCTGCTGTTTTGAATCTTTTTTCTTTCTGATCGGGCCAAATACTTAATAAGTAACAAGTTTCACAAAAGTTTGTGAAAATTCGTGTTCCAATGAAATGCGAATAAATTTAGCGTCACAGATGTTTGTCAGGCAATTGACCTTTTTCACGGCAATAAAAAAAGCTATTCATATAACACGTTGATTACAAAAAGTGCCCGTCGATAATGGATATTTTAGCGAAGTCTCAGTAGTAATGAATGCCACACTACAGCGAAAAGCATTTATAAAAATACTAAAGAGGAATCATAAAAGGGGAATGATAAATAATAATTGATATTTAAATAAGTCTGGTTTTAAACGACTTTCCCTTATACTGGATTAATATAATTTAATCAAGAAATATTCTTTAAAACCATACAAATGGTGGTGGAGATTTTACTTGTATACCTGAGCGGTCTACATAGTAGCACGCTCTATTCAAAACCAACAAAGTTGTGATAATTTAAAAAAAAATTTAAACCTAACTGACAGATCCCCAATCTCCTCCCCCCCAAAAAAGCCCCTCTAAAATCAAATTTTTACCGTAAAATGTTTCAAATAACGTTTTATCAAATGCAGTGAGCATCCTAACTATTTTTTAAAAAAATCGTTGCCTTCCCCACCCCCCCAAAAAAAACAAACAAACAAACTCAAAAACCTGTACTTCCTGGTTAACCGGATATTTTACAAATTTGGAAAAATTTTAGCAATGCTTCTTCTACTGTATACCTGGCAAAATGTTTAAAATAAAAGTGTTAGGTAATATTCATGTGTCATTCTTATAGACTCACTAGCGATTATAAAGTACCATAATTCATTAATAGTGACAAATGATCTGTTATTAGGCTTAAGTTGGTGTTATGTGTTTGGTTCTTTTATTATTCGCTCAAAATGTGTATATATGATTGTGTGTTTTTTTTTATTTTAATTTATTTTTATATGACTTGTCCTTGTTGATTGATTGGTACGCTGTGTTCTCTGCAACTCAACCTAGTTGAGCAGCCCCACTTACTTTTTTAAAAATGAAGTGTATCTGTAATAGCAAGAGAGAAGACCAGCCCGGGAGAACACAAGCCTTCTCTGGTACTCTCTGACTTAAGCAGGCTAGAGTGGGAGAACCTATTTAGCAGTGAGAACTATCTATCAGATTCAACCATACCTCGCATCGTGTCATATCTTCACTCCCATCTTTTATTCTATCAAAGACATTATAAAGTCCAGTGCAGTTTGTGTAAAGTTATAGCTACGTACATTATAACAGTGTCTTCATATCTCGTTTATTCAATCAAACCCAATTTCTCTCCTCAACAACTCCATTATAATCTCTCTCTCTTGTCTTTGTAGTTTAAAAAAAAAAAAAATCATTGGAGCGATTTTCAAGAAAATCGCTGAAAACATTCAACCAGTAATGATGTCACATTTCCGGTAAACGGATTTTGTCTGAAATCTTCGTATCAGATACGGTGGTATTATCTAAACGGAATACCAAAATTTTAAGCTACCTGTGATTTTTTCATTTTAGAGATATTTTGTCCACACACCACACATACACAGATTATTCGGTAAAAACATTTTTGTTTCGCACTCAAGAGGATCTCAAAACTTGTATTTCCATTAAAAATTCAATTTCGAAAAATTGATATGATGGCGATACTTCCTCTTATACAGAGAATACGAGGAAAGTAAAAATGGGGAAAAAAAAGATAAAAAAAGCGAGTTAGATCGTTGTATTGCACGTATATATAGGTTCTTTTTTTTTTTTTTTTTAAGTGTGTTTTCTCTTTTGCGTATGTTAACAGGACTGCGTGGAGGAGTAGAATGAAGAGGTGGAGGAGGAGGAGGAAGCCATGTTTGATAGTGGAACAGGCTTGTATGAAATGAAAGAAGGAACATGTAGACGGCACTCACACGGCTCAAAGGCGGTATCCCCCACATGCATACACGCATACACCACATGGAGTAAGTGTACAGCACAGAGTGAGGGAGCAGACGTTATTCTCTGTTATGGTGGTGTTGGCTCTGGCTCGCTACTCTGCAGATAGGAACCATCAGCACTACTAAGAGAGATTGAGATGAATTATCGTTCTGACAAGGGTAAAAAAAAAGAAAAAAGTAACGCCATACCTCCCCCCGCCATAACCTGTTTTCACCTTTCACTTTCACTGCAGCGGGCACTTTTTTCTACTACTAACAAATTTTCAAAGTTGTTGTAATTTATTTTTACATACATTTTACTATTATTTCAATTTTTCTTTTTTTTTTTTCAACCAGTATTTTTATTTTTCTTTAATTTTATTTATTTTGTAAAAAAAATATAGTGCAGGTTTCATTTATGTATCCAACGTTATAATATATTAACAAAACTATTAAGAAATGCTTTGTAAACATTTTTCTGTTCTTCTGCTTTTTTTCTCACAAATATATAACATGTTCGAATGAGTTGCAGTCCTTTGACGCATTTGTATTGGTATTGATCGGAAACGAAGACTGTGAGAAGGAGAAATAGAAAGAGAGAGAAAAAAAGAAGGAAAAATCATTCACGAAGTTTCACTGGTATAATTATATCTTCCAAAGAAAGAAGACAAAATACTACTGTTGAGACTTTACAGCAGAAGACTACGTAGCCAAATAGCGGAAGACTCAGAGCGGCATAAACTAGTGGAACAGTTGTAATGTTGCTGTTTATGGTAGATGATTCTTTTGTTTGTTTTGTTGTAAGTCTATTTAAAGACTAAGATTTGGTAGAGACTAACCAATCACCTTCTTATACTTACTTTAAATTGGAGAGTTACAGTGCTATGATGTTGTTGCATCTATTATGACGTCCTGGGGAGCGTGTAAATATACTAGCACAAGGAAAAAAGTTTTTGGCCTAGCCCATAGATGGCACTAATACAAATGAAATTACTGTTTTATTATGTTGGCACAAGTAAATATCAAATGTAAATTTGATCAGAGAAATATTTTGTTTTATACGGGTGTTTAAAGACAGTAAAGTGTAATGTAATGGTGTGATGTGTGTATAGGTAGCTTGTGGCGTGAGCGTCTTAGCGAAAAGGGCTTGTATGTATATACGGTTAAGAGATAGAAGTATTAAGAATAAGTAAGAACACACTGGTAGAGTAAATTAAATATATTCTCTAGGAGAAAATAAGTTACTTTGAATTATCACAACAATATGCTTATAAATTAACTGGAATAAACTGTAATGTTATAACACAACTCAGAAGCGTCCTCCTTGAATTCTAGCACAAGTCTGTCTTAAAATATCTCTTCTCTTTGTTTCTTCAATTCCTCCCGTCTGTGAGAAGAAGGGGTAGTACAATGCCATAATTGTTCTTGAACCGTACGAGTAACTGGACTTGTATACCTGGTCTTGTCCTTTTGCAAGGGAATGTCAATCTTTTTCTTAATTTTGATGTATTTATAATTTAATATTATTTCAAGTTTCTTGCATCCATCACAAAAGTGTTGACAAAGTGAATAAACTTCAATACCGTTCTGTCACAAAATTCTTCGTTTTGGATGATTTATCGACAACAAATTCATCCAAAGCTGGTGAAATTGTTTAAGGAACCTGCATCTTCGTTATCAACAGTAAAAAAAATGGGCAGCTCATGTTTAAACGTGGTCGTACAACGATTGAAGATGATCCACGTGAAGGATGCCTAAAAATTGTAACTACCGAAGAAAATATCGGAGAAGATACACAATATGGTTCTAGATGATCGACGATTAAAGATGTATGAGATAACTAAGGCTGCATACATCTCAGAAGAAAGCGTGCGGCACATTTTACACGAAGAACTCACAATGAGAAAGGTTTATGCAAGATGGATGCCGCATTTGTTAAATGCTGATCACAAACAAATGAGGAATCTGAGTTTCTCAGCAATGTTTGTGTCGTTTTAAGAAGAGGGATTCTTTTCATTGATTACCTGCCAAAGGGTCAAACAATTAATGAGGAATACTATGCAAATCTTCTTGACCCGGTAGATGAAAAAATTAGAGAGAAAAGGCCGTGGTTTACAAAAAAAGAAAAATCCTCTTTCACCAGAATAATGCACTCACTCACAAAGGCGCTTTGGCAATCGGAAATTTGAGGGATTTGAAGTATGAATTGTTGGAACATCCTGCCTATTCGCCAGATTTGGCTCCCTCTGACATTCATCTTTTCCCAAACCTTAAGAAATTTGTGGGTGGAAAAAGTTTTGGGTCAAATGAAAAGGTGATAGCAGCGGTAAATAGATATTTTGAAGACCTTCCAGAATCGAATTGGAGAAACGTTGGACAAAGTGTATTGAACTAAAGAGAGGAGACTACATTGAGAAATAGATGCATTTTTAAAATAAAAAACTCATTTTCACTACTATGCTGGGAACTTTTCACCTTGCCCACATAGAATGTCTGTTATAGAATTAAACATGCAGGTTTTTGTCATTCTACCATCCATCGCGAGATACTTTTGAAGGTTCCTATTACAGGTTATCCTTCTGACAGAATGTTGAAGATTTTTGTTTTCGAGCATTCTTTCAGAGTAAGGTTACCTTCTAGGGAAGATTGGTCAAGATTAGGTCCGTCTGGTGTGATACCTGAACCGGTGTTACACGAAAGGTTCCAGAATAGATGGATGTCTGGAGCTGCGGTCTATTTTGAGACCGGAGATCATTTGGCAGTATCTCTTGGTGAATGGACCACAGTCTTCCAGACTGAGGTTTATGCAATTCTTTGTTGTATCATGGATGAGAGGGTACGTAACACTAACTTAAGAGGTGTTTGTATCTGCTCGGACGGTCAAGCTGCGCTGAAGGCACTGAGTTCATGTGTCTTCACTTCCAGGTTGGTGTTAGAATGTTCTAAAAGACTGGAAGAGCTTTCTTCTCTGAAGGATGTGCTTCTAGTCTGGATCCCGGGTCATATGGGAATTTTTGGAAATGAGAAGATGGATAGGTTTGCCAAATTAGGCGCATCTCTCTCTTTCATTGGTCCCGAGCCTGCTGTTGGCGTGTCTTCTGGCACATGTCTGTCAGGCTTCCAATCATGGACAGCTTATCAGCATTCATCCTTATGGATGAGCACAATTGGTTGTCGGCAGTCCAAAATGCTCATTAGGGGAGGAATATCGAGTACTGTGGCTCAGTAGGATAAAGGTATGGATGGAGGTGTGCATGTATTTATTGGCATGAGGGTAATTAGCGAAGTGTGGTGTGGACAGGATAGGGTAGTTTAGGTAAGCGTAGGTAGGATAGGGTCAGGAAAGTGGGTATTGAACGGGAATGTTTGTATTTATTGGTATGTATGTATTTATTGGTACGCGCGTGGTTATGGAATGAGTGGGATGTGCGTGTGAAGTAGCCTTATCTGGGGTTGTATGGGGTACGGAAAACCCACTGCACCTGGAATAGTACCGTGAGTCCCAGCGGGTCTAGGAGGGTGTGGTAAAACCGTAGGCGATGCATGTATGCATGGTTGGGCCAGAGACCATTCTAGGCCTTTAAGGAGTAGTATGCTCCAAAAAGGTGCCACTGGATCGTGAGTCAGCCTGGCGGAGTTCTGCCTCCGCACTCACGAGTTGAGGAAAGGTTTCGTGGTGGTCGTACCTTCGCAATTGAATAGTAGAGTCCTGTACTCTCTATTGTTGGAAGTGGGCTGGTTGGTGTACCAAAAGGTCTAGTTCCGCCAGCCCAATGTACTCATGTACTCTCCTGAGTAACATGCTCATTGGGGGTCAGGACAGAGCTATTAGTGAGACGTTGCTATGTCTTTCACGGAGCTCTCTCAGGCATCTGGTTGGATCCCTTACTGAGATATCTCTACGTAATGGGGCTCATGCCGTATCCATTTTGTAGAATCTGTGAGACAGAGGAGGAAACACCCATCCATCTTATGACAGATTGCCTGGATTGTAAGGAGATTAGGTTCAGGGCCTTTGGTCGGAGTAGGATGTCTGTGGAAGAGCTTAGGCTATTTCCGCTTAAGGTTATTGTCCGATTTTTTCGGACTGTGGTGAATCTTACATGGATTAGAGCCGGGTTTGGATATTTGTACTAGACCCGGTTTGTTGTTGTTTTTCTTGGGGTAGCTATATAGGCCCAGTGGGGCTTTGGATAGCGTAGGATTTGGTCCCTCCCCACAGACAAATAATAATAATAATAACGCCCTCTGTCTCAACCATTGTAGCTGCAGTTTAAATCTAAATTATTATTAAATTTTAAGAAGGTCCTCCCCCCTCGAACTCTACTAAAATCAATTCTTCTCTGAAAAATGTTTCAAATAAATATAATACGTTTTTTGTTTGCAATTAACTTTTCATGTTTAAAGAAAACCGTTGCAGGTATTTTCGAGAAAATCCAAAAAAATCCCAAACAGCGATTCTGTAAAGTTTCGACACTTCTGGTTTATCGATTTTCTCCAAATTTGAAATTCTAACAATTTATAATATATCCTATCGTAATATGATATAAGAGATGGTAGAATCAAATATTGTACTGTACTGGTTGCATTAGGGGAAAACTTAATGTCACTAATTCCCAGAACACCCCTAAAAAAATTCGCCCGGAAGAATGTTTCAAATGAAAGAAATACGAAATTTTTTTTGTAGATACAGTATGTTGATTAAAAAAAATCATTAGAGCAGTCTTAAAACGAAAAAATCACGAAAACTGTAAAAAAGAAAGTATCAAAATAAATACGCATTTCCGGTAAATGGATTTCGGATCGAAACCCGTCAGATCTATGTGATATTACCTAAACTGAATACGAAGTTTGTGCTTTCTCAATTTTTTAAGTTTTTTTTAGTGATATTTTGTTCAAACACAAGCGTACCACATACACATATACCATGCACTAAAAACAATATTTTTCGAACTCAGAGGACCTCTAAACATTTTTATTTCCAGTAAAAAACTCATCTTCAAAAAATTTGATGAGATCGTAATAGTTTATCTTACGAAGAAGTAATAAGAGGTAGTAAAAACTCGAAAAAAAATATGATCCATTATGGAAACTATTTCTATTAGAACAAATACATAAACTCCTGGTTGGAACTACTGAAAATAAATTTAGTTTAATTTATAATAAATTACTTTTCTATTCCAGGAACTTTACTTGTTTTTTTTTTTCCCCAGTGACTTTGCAGCTTTGTGTGGTTGTCCTCGTTTATTATGATTTAAGTAACATCTGCTTTTATACGTGGGTCGTCGCTGTCATTTTTTTTTTTTTTTAATCTTGTCTAATATTTTATAATTTTTTTTTTTTTTTGTAAATATAATAATTTTTAGTAGTTTTATGAGAGAAACTAATAGTGGTTGACAGTATTTTTTTTAATATTTTTATTTCCAACATAACTTTAGTTGGAAATGATCAATGTAAGCTTGGTGCTGGGAAATTCGTTTTTAGTGTTGTAGCTTATTTTTCTACGGCTTTAAAAATTTAATTTATTATTATTACCTTTTTATTACGTTTCATTGTTGCTTTAGTTTTTTATTTATATAGTATTTATTTTAATTAACTAATTTAAAGGAAAAAGCTTTGAGCTTAAAAGAGCGATTTTTACATTATTTAGATATTATAGCTTAGCAATATCAGAAAAAATTTCATTCAGCTTTTCAAAAACTACGTTCTACATTGGAAGTGTGATGGATGCCAGAATTATAGAAATTATATCTATTTTATTTGAGAGAAAAATGCACATTCGCTGGCAAAAAGGGTACACACAGGTAGAAGATTACAGTTACAAAAAGAGTTCCAAGGACCTGGTTAGTCTTTTAGAGTTCACAGAACTTTGGTAGCATTGTCTACCCCTTTTCACAGGGGAAGATTTGCGCTAACAATTAGAAGGCATTCTTTCAAGACAGTCTATATTCTGCACCCAACCAGACGAGTCTGCATACTGCTTTCAAATAATGACAGTCTGAAGCAGACATCCAACTAGAACACGTACTAGAATCGCTCTCTTAAATTCAATGCCAGTTGTAGAGTTTAGCTTTTATTCTAGATAAATAATTAATTGATTTATAAACATAATTGTTGTGATATTATACAAGTACTTAAATTCACTTAGTGAATAATATATTTATTTCAAAACAGTGGTGATCTTTTACTTATTTCTAATACTTCTCTCTCTTTCTCAAACATACATACAAGCCCTTTACTAAACCGCTCGTGCTACACAAGCTACTACCACTACAACACAATGTCACCAAATACATTTCAGAAGTTAGTTACAAAGGGAAAAGACCTGAGATAGAAAGAGGTTGCAGACCACTAAATTAATAAAATAAACTATGGATAATGAATCATAAATCTCAGACATCATAGTTTAATTCTAATAAGAGACAATTTTGATTTTCATACTAACAATCCCCACCTAAAATTTTGTTACTACTTTCTACATTTTTCCATTAAGATAACTTCTAATTGAATACTAATACTAATTCTAAACATTGTGATTGGTATTTGATATATGCGCACTTTACTTACAACTCGATCTATAATTATTTAAAATGACCACTTCCAACAAAGTGAAACGTTCGAATTCAGGCTAACCGTACATTAGATAAGATTAAAGTCCTCCTAGATAAGATTAAAGTAATGTGTTACCTTAGCGCCGCAACCACCATAAACTTACCGTGTCATCCCCGATGGTCTAGTAAGTGGACCCTCCCCTCACAAGGAGTTTAAGGGCTTTCACCACTAGATCTTTTTTATTTACTAACTATAGATATGCTTAGGTTGCCGTGTACCAAAGGTTTTCTATCACAATTTGGTTATTGCTACGCAATCAAATAACAGGTGATGGGCCGCCTCTTCTCCTCCTCCTGACACTTTTGCACAAGGGTTCCGAGCTTATTAGCCCTACCTTGTAGAAATGTTCCTGAACATATGGTGACCTGTAATTAGCCCTGTGACCAGAGAGATCTGGTTCCTACTCAGGCTAAGGGTCATTTTGGTTCTATCTTTACACAGTTTTGGCATCATCCTTATCCGCCGCTCGCACCCTAGAGCGCCTTATGCTTTCATTGGAGCCATTCTCCGATGGCTGCACGGACCGATCAATTGGTTCTCCCCAGAACAGGCTCTGGACCACACTCTGGCCAGTTAATCAGCTGCGTCATTACCCTCAATACCTACA
This sequence comes from Triatoma infestans, assembly GCA_011037195.1. Lineage (NCBI taxonomy): Eukaryota > Metazoa > Arthropoda > Insecta > Hemiptera > Reduviidae > Triatoma > Triatoma infestans. Next base: position 145,492 of record JAAEAF010002043.1, read on the forward strand.
TGCCCAGGCACCCATGTCAGCTGAACCTTATTGCGCCTGGAATGTAAGCCTACCCTTAAAAACGCCTTACCTATATTTTATTAAATATTTTTTACCTTGACGAAAAAAAAAAAATAAATGGTTATACCAAATCTTTATAATATATAAAAATGAATGTGTGTCTGTCTCTGTGTCTGTACTCGATAGATTCAAAAACCATACATCCAATCGCCGTGAAAATTTGGGAAATTATTAGGCATATCCCCGGGAAGGTTTTTGATTTTTTTTTTTTAAATCGAGTTGGGGTTCTAGGTGCTCCCGAACAAATATCCCATAAATATCAAAATAACATTTAATTAGTAACATTTGTTAAAAGTGTAACCATGGATAAATTGAAAAATTAAATTGTTACACATGAAATTTAGTCATAGAATTTATTTTTATAAAGCAAATTAAACTGTAAAAAATAACATACCCATAATAACAGTTGTAATAAAAATAAAAATACAAATCAAAAATATTATTGATTTCCAGCTGAAGAAAATAATTGGAAATACGTTTTATTTAACCCCACAATTATGCCACCAAAGCGAAGTGCCATTGGTCGATCTACAAATCAAGCAAAAAGGAGAAGAGAAGAACGAGCTTCAGAAACAAGTGAGCAGAGAAAAACTAGGCAAGAAAGAGATCGAGATCACACTGCTCTTGCTCGAGCTTCAGAAACAAGTGAGCAGAGGCAAGCAAGGCAAGAAAGAGATCGAGTTCACACTGCTCTTGCTCGATCATTAGAAACGAGTGAACAGAGGCAAGCAAGGCATCAAAGGAATCGAATTCGCAGGACACAGACAAGACGAACGATACATACTGATTTGAATTTATGTGGTTTCAATTACAATCCCCTTTACAATTACAGTCTTCATCCAAGTGTAATTATTGGAAAAATGAATAAAAAGTATACGTATTGTAGTGCTCAAAAATTTAAAATTGAAACACCAGGTATGTGCTGTGCAGGTGGAAAAGTAAAGTTACCAGACTTGCGTTCACCACCTGAACCATTATTAACTTTAGTATCACGTGAAACAAGTCAATCAAAAAATTTTTTGAAAAATATACGCAAGTACAATTCATGCTTCCAAATGACATCGTTCGGAGCAACGAATATCGTTAGCGCAAATTATATGCCAACATTTAAAGTACAAGGGCAAATTTATCACCATGCTGGATCACTACTACCCTTGCCAAATGCTGATCACAAATATCTTCAGATATATTTTATGGGAAATACTGACGAACAAATCAACAGACGGTGTCAACTTAATATGAGTACTAAATGAGAGATTGTCGCTGAATTACAAAATTTGTTTGAACAACCTAATGAATTAATTAAATTATTTAAAACCGCCATTGAACAAATGCCATCTGACGATTACAAAGTAATAATAAAGGCAGATAAAACACCTATTGGTCAACATCGAAGACAATTCAACGCACCAACGTTCGATGAAGTGGCAATTGTCATAGTTGGTGAAGAATAGTATGCAATAAATTTAAATTATATTTCAGATCAAAATCTCTTTATTAAATAAATAATGAATTATTAATGTTACCGGTAAATGTGAGATCTGATGTACTGGTTCCTGTATTCCATCTACCCATATGTTAAGGTAACCATCCAGTCCATACGTGAGGAATACTAAATGTGTAAATGGAGAAAATTTCATTCCTAATACAACTCCATTATGCGCTTTCCATAATTCCCTTTTACCACATACTGACAACGTTTTACACTGAAAAAAAAGTAAAAAAGTAAGTAAAACTCTTGAACTAAATAAAGTTATGCTAGTAAAAAATCTATGACAATATTATAAAAATTAATTAAATAATTTCAACTAATTAAATTTTGTTTAAATAAAATTGAATTATTAAAGATTAATCATTGATATAGAAATGATGTGACTTTAAATTTAATGCCCTTTTTTTGGTTGGTTGACTGCAATTCAACTTTATTAAAACTAATATTTTTCACAATTGCTAATAAATCGGATTTTCAGTTCATACAATATAAAAGATACGGCAAATTTTCGTAATCACCTAAAATTTCCTCACAGAACATGCTAAAATGGTTCTTCTTTCTTTTTCTTTTTCGGCGCTACAGTCCAATGTGAACCTTGGCCTCCCTCACAACACTCCGCCAGTCATCTCGTTCCAGCGCCTTCATCCTCCACGCAGACACTCCCATGATGGTCAGGTCCTGTTCCACATCTTGCATCCATCTTGTTCTGGGGCGTCCTCTTCTTCTCTTTCTCTCAAAAATGTCCTTTACAATTTTTCTTGGCATTCGTCCCTCCGGCAACCTCTTAATATGCCCAAGCCAACTTATCCTTCTTGATTTAGCAAACCTTACTATATCCTCATGCCCTATTAGTTCATCAAGCTCTCTGTTTTTCCTTATCCTCCAGGTGCCTTCTGAGCATACTGGGACAAAAATACGTCTTAAAACCTTTCTCTCAAAGACCCTAAGGGCTAGCTGGTCTTGAACTTTCAGTGTCCAGGTTTCTGCTCCATAGCACAACACCGGTCTTATCAGAGACTTGTATATTTTTAGTTTAGTTTGCCTGCCAAGAAGGTTTGACCTAAACATCTTATGAAGGCCAAAATAGGCTCTGTCGCCTGCCATTATTCTACTTCTGATCTCATCACTCCCCTTGTTTTCGCAGTTCAGTTCTACTCCAAGGTAGGTGAATCGATCAACAGCTTCAAAGCGGTAATTGCTCACTACCAGATCACATGGCCTTCTTCTGGTTGTGGCCTTATACTTGGTTTTATCCTCATTAATTACTAGGCCAACTTTTTTACTTTCATTATCTAATTCAATTAGTAATCGTTTTAGTGCAGATTCGCTTCTAGCCAACACAACGATATCATCAGCATATCCAGCAATCTGCGTTGTACGACTTGCGAGGTTACCTCCCGGAACAATGCTTGCTACAGCCTTATGAAGGACCAAATTGAAAAGAACGGCTGATAATGCATCTCCTTGTCTTACTCCAGCATTAAACTTTATTTTGCGACTGGTTTAATTGCCCACTAGAACACTCGCTTGCGTCTGAGTCATAGTCATCTTGATAAGATTAATTAATTTATAGGGAATACCACCGCTCTCAAGTGCCTGAAAATGCTGATTCCTGTTGATACGGTCAAAGGCCTGTTTATAGTCCACAAAAATCAGATGGACATCTGTGTTACGCTCATAGCATTTCTCTAATATCTGTTTTACAACAAAGATCTGACCCGTAATCCCTCGGTTAGGACGGAAGCACACTGGTATTCCGTGAGGATCCTTTCGGAATAGATCTTAAGCCTTTCCACTAGTAGCTTTGACAGGATTTTGTATGCTACACTCAAGAGTGTAATTCCTCTGTAGTTCTGACACTGCGTCTTATCACCCTTTTTAAAGATAGGCAAAATGATTCCTGAGCACCAACTAGAGGGTATTTTTTCTTTCGTCCAGATATTATATATTAAATTATAAAACCTCTGGTGCAGTAGATCTCCGCCAAATTTAAAGATCTCGCAGGGGATATTATCTTCTCCAGGAGCTCGATTGTTTTTTAGAGCGGTCAAAGCATCCTCAAAATCCTCAAAGGAGGGAGGTTCGCAGTTAGGGTGATCCATCGTATCCCTTCTATTTCCCGTTTCCCACTGCGCTTCTTCCTCGGCAGGACAGTTCTCATTAAGAATGTCTTCAAAATGTTCTGCCCATCTATTCATCACCTTTATTTCTTCTCCGAGCATCGCGCCATTTTTATCACGGCATACATTCATCCTCGGTTGAAATCCTTTTCTCATCCTCTTGACTGCCTGGTAAAATTTTCTTTCCTCTCTGCCCTCTTTTAATTCCTCCATAGCTTCCACCTTCTTTTTCATCCACTCTCTCTTCTTCCTCCTACACAACTTATTCGCTTTCCTCCTGCTTTCCTGATATTTTTCCCTATTGCCTCTAGTGTCTATCTGTACCATTCTTTTCCTATCCTTGTTCTTTTCATCAATGGCTCTTGTGCATTCCTCATCAAACCAGTCACCATTTCTTCTTATAATCCTCTCACCTAGTATTTCTTGGGAACTTTCTTGTAATACATCTTTCAGACAATGCTAAAATGGTTATCAATACAATATAGCGACCGTTTGAAATCATTTGATAAAGTGCTTCATATTTCCTCATTTTAATTTTACTGTTATTCATAGTTTTATATAATGGTGGGCATGTAAAAAAATTAAAATAAAAAAATACTGGATAATTTTAGTTCTTGAAACATTTTCACTTTCATTATATTCCAGACTTGCGCCGACATTATGATGGCGAAAACATATATGTTTCCGGGTTCAAACAGTCTCAGATTTTAGTTATTAAAACTAATATTTAACACAAAAGAATTCTTCAGCAGAATTTTTAGTTTTACTAAAACAAAATTTACTAAACCAAAATTATAAGCATCAGAATGTGGACGGTTGTAAAACAAAGCAGTAAAGGGGTTGGGCTGAGCTTCACCTACAAGTGAATGGTTGTAGGTAGTAGGCGGGGCTTAAACTTCTCTCCTACTGATTGGTTGTAAGAATTTATGGCTGATGTACTGACCATTGAAGGACTGAAGACGGCCTATACTATGCGCCCTAATTTTATGGGAAAACGTGCCTCCAGCGGTGAATGTGTTCAAATATCAAAAGAAGATAGTGAGAATAATATGCAAGGTTAGAAAGGAAACAATTAGTCGTCAACTATTTTCGCGATTAGGCTTTCTAACACTACCTTGCTGCTATTATATAAAAGTGCCGAATTTGTAATAGAAAATCCAAAAAAGTTTAGACTTGTTGAATATATGGATGGGTCCGCAATGTTGGATAATATCTGGTATTTTATCCGTCGTAGCATGCATATTTTTTACTGTTCCTGACCGGTACGGATTTTCATCCATCGTCCACCAACAAGTGTGAGTGTAACAGAAACATTACGTTGAAATGAGCACTCTACACAAACTTGGTGAATTTGCTCTGACGATGGATGAAAATCCGAAACCGGGCGGGAACATTATAAATATGCATGCTACGACGGATAAAATACCAAAAGTTTAGACTTATTGGAGGTGCGTGCACATCGAACATCAAAAGTTGGAAAAAGCCCCACTATGTATATGTAGGGGTTTTAGTGAACCAATGGAGAGAAACAGCCCCTCTCGCACAGAGAGGAGAGGCTCGGCCAGTATATATATATAAGAGATGGACAGTCGGAGAATCATTCGGTTGAATTCAGTTTTACACATCAGATATCATTTTTTTGATTTACACATCAGTTTAACTTCACTCCGTACATATAATTTTAGCCACGTCAGTCTCTCAGTTCAGTTCAGTTATAAACTCTACAGTGTAAAGTCCTTGGCAGTCAGTCATATACATATATATCAAATTATATATCTTAACCAAATCTTAAGGTGTTATTTATCAGTCATCATCGACAACCAACATCTCCTCACAACACCCTTACATATATGGCCTCTACAATCTATAATTGTAATTCCTGAGTCTTTGTTTCTGGTGAATTTAAATATGAACTTAAGAAATATTTGCAAAATAAAAATTATTCCATAAACGAGTACCACCACTGGAAATAATTGAAACATCATTTTTGACACTGTTCTTTACCATTGATGCTGTATGAATAAAGTATATCTATCTACCTATCTGTCTATCTTTCTACTTCTAGTAAGAGTTGACACGAAAGATTCGAACAAAAACCATCAACCAAAAGTGCGACTTTTCTGAATAGTTTAAAATTTTTCAAGTTGTTAGGGAAATGGCTCCAACAATTTTTTTTTAAACTTCATAAATCTTTAGTTTAGTAGGGGTTTTAGTGAACCAGTGAACCCCCACCACTCATCAACTCTAGCGGAGAGAAACAGCCCCTCTCGCACAGAGAGGAGAGGCTCGGCCAGTGTATATATATATATATATATAAGAGATGGACAGTCGGAGAATCATTCGGTTGAACAATTTTTTTTTAAACTTCATAAATCTTTATTTAAAATAAATTTATTTTTGCGGGATTCTGAGATACTACAATTATGCTTCCCCCTAAAGTATCAGTACAGTTCAATGGATGGTGCTACTGCCTATATAATATTAATAAACAATAGTTAGAATTCTAAATTTATTAAAAATCAGTTAAATCGGAAGTGCGACTTGACAGAATAGGTTTTTAAGTTATTTGGACTTCAAGTCACGAAAATTACTTCAACTGTTCCCTTTAATATTGGAATGCAATTTGGTCAGATTTAAATCAATCATTTTAATTTGAAATGTTATTTTAAAAAAAAAAAAATTGATTTAAACTAGTTGTGCGGTTATTTGAAGCGTTAAATTTCAAAAATGTTATATGGAGTTAGTTGGGAAGAGCGCTCAGTGGTAGAAGCTGGACAATCACTCGGAGGTTCTGGGTTGGAATCCAGCAGTGCTGTCCTTAGATTTTTTCCGTTTCTAGGTGCCTTTACAGCTCACTGCTTGGTGATGGGCAGTGCAATCTGTAGCTATAGCTGTAACATTGGGCAGAGGTAGACACTGCATTGTGAACGTACCGGGGAGGGGGGGCAGTGCATTATCCCTTAAAAGAAATTAGACAAAAATTAATGTTACTAGAGCGCTCTTTGTGGAACTATATTTAATATTGGCACTAATGAATCAAATTTGAAATTTAAAAAAATATTATCATTTTATATACGAAAACTATACTAACAGGAGAAAAATAAAGTTATGTGTGACTGTTTCACACCAGAATTTTTGTCCTAATTTTATTTCACATTTTTATTTTTATTCCATTTTTTATTTACATTAATGTTATATTCTGAATTTTTATTTTAAAATTAATATCTTTTTTTTTTTTTATCGAAGATTTGTTAATGCAAAAAAGTGTTCTCAAGTTTATTTAGCACCAACCTCTAAAAACGCGATTTGACGTATTGTAACATTGTTCTGGAGATCAGGGGCTATATGCTTCATACCCTCTTAACGTATAGAAAATAAAAAAAAATCTGGTGTGAAACGCTCACACAACTTTCTCTTACTCCAGTTCTCATAATTATAATTTACAAATTTTATAGTTTATGTACCAAATTTAATGAAATTCGTCGAAAACTGAAAAAACTGTTCAGTAAAAGCGCACTTCCGGTTTACTAGTTTTCCTTGGAACTCGGAATTTTAGCCATCTATTTATTTCAATGAGCAATCTATTAATTTTGTTTGGATGATAGAATTGTATAATCAACCATATGATAGCACTTTAGAGTAAAACATAACCCCACCACCTCCTCCAAAAGTGCCCTTAAATGGATTTTACCAGAGAAACGTTTTTAAATAAAAGTTGTAGATCATTGTGTGTTTCGTTTATATAAGAATTTTCAAGAAAATCGTCGGAGACATTTTTGAGGAAATCGCGAAAAAGTGGAAAAAATCATTTAGTAAAGTGATAATGTAAACGCACTTCCGGTTATCCGATTTTTTTCAAACTCGGAATTTCAAAACATATTTAATTCTAATTAACATTATTTAGATGATAGAATTGTTTAATAAACTGAAATAGCACTTTAGATAAAAACCTAACCACACCTCTCCACCAAAAGTGCCTTTAAATGAATTTCCCCTGAGAAAAGTTTCAGATAAAAGTTGTAGCACTTTATTTCTGTAGTTGATGTAACAAGTTTGAAGAAAATCGTAGGAGCCATTTTTGAGAAAATTGCAAAAAAAACAAACAAGTAAAGTGGTACTTTCCGTTAAGGAATTTTGACAGATGACCCACCGTTTGATGCCATGGTGATACCTAAACGGAATATAAATTTCAACCTTCTACGGTTTTTTTTTTGAGCTATGCTGTTCATATATATATATGCACACACACACACACACACACACAGAACATTCGCTACAAACCACTTTTTTGGACTCAGGGGACCTCAAACCGGATATTTCCGGTGAAAACTCTATATCGAAAATTTGACACGATTACAATACTTCCTCTTACTAGGAGTAAGAGCAGGTAAAAGAAGAAATGTATACTTTCCCTCTCGCTTTTTAAAGAAAGTAAAATTATTGAAGCATTATGAAACTGTTAGCAGAAAAAGTAACTGTTTATTCCATTAGAATGAAAAATATCTGAGTAGTTGTAAAATTGTGTAAATTCGAATATAATGAATACTATATTTAATTAGCTTCCAAGCAATTTGTATTCATGTCCAACCAAATATTGTTATTGCTTAATTGAATCGATTTCATATTCCCAAGATCAACTAGGAAGGAAGTTGTATCTCCATGGTTATTGGATATTGCATGCCAACTATGTAAATTATACACGAACTAAGTGTATAATTGATTGGAGAAATTTGCTTATGTGGGTTTGTGTATATGTGTGTATATGTGTGTGTGTGTGTGTGTGTGTGTGTGTGTATGTATTACGGCTAAAGTTTACAAAGGACGACCAAGTACGTACGTTACATCGTAGAACAGAAGGGACTTACTAATGTTTGACCATTGGCAAATCGCTCACTATTAGTTCATTAGGCCAGCTAATAAATGCAAGCTGTTGGATGGACGTTCATCTAAAGCATGAAACCACTTTATCTGAGTAAAACAACTTTCCATCTAAACTAAATTTAACAAAGTGTCGGAAAATTCTGCGAAAAAACTTGAGAGAAAAACGGATTTTGTGTAACATCTAATTTATTACGAATATTATGAATATTTTTCTTTAATTTTTTTTTAAATGCTTAATAAATATTAAATCGTAATACTAAAAATTCAATTGGGCTTCAATTAATCACATATCTTTTACAAAATTTTTTAAAGTTTTGAAATATATTCAAATATTCTTATTATTATTTTCTAAATGAATAAGATTTTTTTTTTAGTTTTGCATAAATGTATTGAGTTTTGAACAATTTTTTTTATCGATTATACCAAAATTCTGCTAAACTGCATAAATTTTAAGTTCATACAGTGAGAATATTTCTTCGTAAAAAATTAATTTTTTTTATTTATTTCATTTTATGGATTCTATTTACGCTCAGAGTTGATAAAATAATAACGCACCTCTATGATTATTTGTATGAATCTACCATATTGATTGGCTTTCATTTATTCTAGAAAAGAAATTTACTTGAAAAGGTATACGAATCATTTTTGATTCATAGAATCCGAAGAGCGAAGAATCAGGCATTAAATGAATCAAATGTTAGTTACTCCCCCTCGAGGGTGTTCTGTCCTTGGCTATACGGATGATGTTGGTGGTCGTGGTCAGGGGCAGACACGAGACTGTTGTTAGTGAGCTACTACAGGAGGCCCTGCGAGTGGTGGAGGGGTGGTGCAGAGGGGTCGACTTGATGGTCAACCCTCTAAGACCACTTTGGTTCCATATACCAGAAGAAGGAATGTGGACTGTTTCAGCACACTGAACTTCTTCGGAAGAACTCTAGATGTGTCTGGTCAGGTGAAATATTTGGGGATCATGTTGGACTCCAAACTCACCTGGGGAGCACGTCTTCAGTATGTGACACAGAAGGCGAAAAAGTCTCTCTTTGGAGTCACCAGAGCCTGTGGGAAAACATGGGGACTCTCCCCAAAAATGGCCCACTGGCTCTATAAACGGACCATCATACCTGTCCTGACCTACGGGGCAGTGGTTTGGTGGCCGAAAACAGAACAGCAAGGTGCGAGGAAGAGCCTCTCTGGGGTTCAGAGACTGGCGTGCATGCTGCTTTCGGGGGCGTTTTGTAGTGCCCCAACGACTGCATTAGAAGGTTCTGCTGGGGTTGCCTCCTCTTCATCTTTTGATACAGGCGGAGGCAAGGGCCAGTGCGTACAGATTAATGAACAATGGCCAATGGAAGCATAGAACATTATTCAGAAGGTGGACCCTGGCCCTATCCTTAGGATGGCTGGGGAGGTGAGTTGTCCAACATTCCACTTTGAGCTCCCCTTCCAAGTGATAGTAACGTCACGGTCGGAGTGGGCTAAAAGCTGGGAGAAACGGGGCCGGATTGGGGGATCCTGGTTTACGGATGGGTCCAAAATGGCCTGCGGAACTGGAGCCGGGATTTATGGGGTCAAACCGGAGGTACGTATTGCGAGGCCTCTCGGGGGTTACTCCACAGTATTCCAGGCTGAAGTGTATGCAATAAAGATCTGTGCTGAGGAGAACCTGCGTATGGACTCTAGAAATAGAGAGATATGTATCTTCTCGGACAGCCAGGCTGCGCTAAACGCTCTTCGGGCGTTCAGAATCACCTCCCCTTTGGTCAGGGAGTGTAGAGATTCCCTGGAGGCACTGTCCCGGCACAACAAAGTGCGACTAGTATGGGTGCCGGGGCATAAGGGGATCATGGTAAATGAAATAGCCGACCAACTGGCCAGGGAGGGAGCGAATACTCCCTTCCTTAGGCCGGAACCTGCTCTAGGGGTGGCCAAAAGTATGGTGAGAGCGGCTCTGAGAGACTGGACTCGGAGGGAACATAACCGATACTGGAGGCTGAGTACTGGGGCAAAGCACGGCAAAATGGTCATGCCAGGGCTGTGTGAAAGAAGGACCAGATACATCCTGGGTCTAAGCAGGTATCAGATTTCTCTGATATCGGGCCTGTTTACTGGGCATGGCAGGTTCAAAAAACATCTACACAAGGTGGGGTTGGTGGATGTAGAGCCCTTGTGCAGACTGTGTCAGGAGGAGGAGGAGATAGCCTCTCACCTGTTGTTTGATTGCGTCGCAATCGGCAGACTGATGTACGAGATCTTCGGCACGTTGAGACCGGAGGAAATCGTGCTCCAGGAGGGACTGGTGGGGAAGGTTTTAGACCTCATGAAGAGGGGGGGCTTCCACTACTAGGTTTGAGGGGTTGGCACAATAAGCCTCAATGGGAGGCTGCAGTGCCTGGGTCTTAGTCCCCCCCTGCATCATTCTAATTCTAATTCTACTCCCCCTCCAGGCCAGACTAGGGAGGGAGAATTTGATTCATTTATGTAGAGCTATAGAAGAAGAGTTCAGGAGTTTTTAGTACAGTACATCCAGTCAGCAAGTTCAAGAGTTTTTAGTACAGTACATCCAGTCAGCAACCTATCTACTTACTTTCTGATTGCTCAACCAGTCGGTATCTTTATTTTTCTCTCGCTACTTTATACTCTAACAGTGTTAAGTCCTTGCAGTTTGTGTTTCTATTTTATTATACAGCGTTCAGCATATCATCTAGTTTATTGCTATCTCATTCCTGAATTCATTCTCATTAATTAACCTTCTTCTCACATCTATTATAGGTTCATGGAACATATTAATATAACTTCAACAATAATGGATCCTTCTTGTATATTTTCTCTTACTGCAGTAAGAGGCATTATTGCGATCTTTTACAATTTTTGAAATTAATTTTTCACCGGAAATATCAAAAATTATTCAGTAAGTATGTATGTTTGTGAGTTCATTTGAGTATAATTTTTTTTTTTTAAATATCTTTTCTCTAATGAAGGTATCGCCTTCAATACCCAATCGAATTGGATCATTAACTCAAAAGTTTCATCATTTTTTTCCATTCCGTTCTTATAGAAAGAGCATCCTGCTCTCAGAGTCTATGTTCATGGAGACTTTCCCATACTTTGTGCCTCCACACTGTCATTGAAGAAATACTCTTTTTCTTTTTCCAGGAGCCTTCCATTTTCTCTGTAGGCGGCAATCTCTCATGGCTCAATCTGATTACTGTCCAAACCATGCCATTCTCTTAGTTTCTACAGTTTGGATCACATTATTTTGGACGTCCATTTATTTCTTTTATTTTCTTGTTGTTTATTTTATTGAGTTTGCGAAATCCTTGTATACCACCTCAAAAGTCCATTTTGGAAGATAGGAATTTGTTTTCAATTTTTTTTATTGTGTCAATGTCTCTGCAAGTAAAGAGTTACTCGACTATAGTGGTATGTAAGAGTTTGCCCTTCTTGTTTAGATATTGCTACTAAAAAAAAAAAAAAAAAAAAAAAAAAAAACAGGGTTTAACATACCGATGGCTCGTCTTGCTTTGGCGAGACGTCTTTGCTTTTATGTATTTTATTCTTGGACGATACATTCTTCTGCAATATACAGCCCCAAATATCCATTAATAGTTCTTGTATCCCAAGTACTCCCAGTTCCGATTGTTTAACCGGACAAGTTTTTATATGGTCCTTTTTCCCATAGATAGCATTTAGTTTAGTTTAGATTTTTTAAAAAGCTTTCTCGCAAGATGTTCGGCATTTTCTTGTATTGCGCTGCCAGTACTTGGTCGTCAGCAAATAGCAAGTTGAATAAACATATTTGATCTATTATTGGAACTTCCATCCTTCCGCATTTCATGTACCACCCTTTCAACCAAGAATCAAGGTGGGTTTTGAAAAGTGTAGGGAATAGGACATACAGCATCCTTGAAGAAGGCCTTTACTAGTTTGGAATGCTTCCGATAACTCAGAACCTAATTTAATTGGCATCGATTCTACTCATATAAAACACAGGTGCCATTTCCAAAGAAGTTTCTGCGGACACTCTCGTAGGCCTTTTCTACGTCCATAAATATCAATTCTATCTTTTTAGACTTAGAATTGCTTTTTTTCCAAGTGTTATTGATTACATAAAAAAGAAATCTGATTGCTACAAAATATCACAATAATGAAAAATCTAAGAAGTTCAATCTTGGAATAGGAACTAGAACCACTCCTGGATAAGGACAACAAAAGTCAATCAATTAGAAGTGCGATCTAGTGAAGTTATCCGCAATTTTTTTCGAAAACTGAGTCAGCGATTTACTTTAAACACACTAACGAGACACATAAAGGCCTATCACTTTTATTTGAAACGTTTTTTCCAGTAATACTGATTTTTGAAGGGTTCTGGGGAAGCCGCAATCTTCCCATTAGCTTTCCTTCTAAAGTACAACATTTATAAAAGTTAGCTTCTACTATTTCCATGGATTGATTGTATTTTAAATTTATATTTGATGAAGAAATGTTAATAATAAATCCAGGGCTTCCGCTTTCTTTAGGACACCTAATTTGATAGTTAGAATTAAGCTTCCGGGATTTGTAAATTTTTTTATTTCGAAATATATATACAAAATCATTATAATATATTGCAAAAAAATGTACCAAATGTAAAATGGATGCACACTAGATATTACTAATCTAGAAAGGTGCGAAACTGAGAGTCATGTAGAACAAAATATGTTATTTGTCGTTCCCCAGCTATCAGAGATATTAAATTATTCCCCTTTTGGCTACTAATTAATTTTAACCAAAAACTGCTGAAAATCCTGATTCCAGCATATTATTCCCCTTTTTTTCTCACCCATACCCTTCAAGCGTTGTAAGTCCTACGATTTATTCACCCAATGTAAAATAAGTTTTATGGTTTTAGTTGCACATATGGTTGGTTATTGTACATACTTGTGCCGCTGTCTGATCATATTTCCACCTGCTAACATTGGTGGAACAATATTCTGAACTAGGATTATTAGTAACATTATTTAACTTTAGTATTTACAACACGGCTAGTAATAGAAAAAAGGAAAAAAATGGAACTTATAACTGGTATATTGAAGCTTTTTATTAGTTTATCTATTTATATCATTACTGTTCAGTATAAATTGCTTTCATTTCTTTGTTTTTACATTATTTTAGGCTATACTTTATAATTTGTTAAAATAAAAAAAATACTGGTATTATGAAACCCTCACAAAAATTTAATGCAAAGTATAAAATTGAGAAATTTAATATTGCGGTTAATACTAAACATGAAATTCACGAATTTCCTTTTAACTTGACATTTTTATTCAGTTATTGTAGTCCAGAAGACAGTACCCAATACACTGAAGAAACCACAATAACACTTCCAATCTAAAATCATTCTTTCAATGGTTTAAGTAAGAAACAAGCTCCGCGTTCTTACGGGTTTCCTCTCGGGGTACAGTAGACTCAGAGAACACCTGACGATGCTGGGTTTGGAGAGTGATAACGCGTGAAGATTCTGCGTGAGAGGCAGAGGAAACTCCGATACATCTCCTCACGGACTGCGAGGCTGGCACCTGTCGTTGAGAGAGGCAAAGGTAATTGAGTCTGTATCTGTGTGCATTTAGCATTATAAATTTTAAGAATTGTTTGTACCAAAAGGGGAAACTCCAGAAACATATTCTGCAATATCAGAGACATTTTCCGTGGTAGCCTGCTTCATTTTGTGGTCATCAACCGGTTTCGGGCGTTCGCCCATCATCAGGATGTTTTTCGTCAAACAGTGTAATAACATAGACTTGCACAAAGCAAATACAGTTGATACGGAAATGTATTTGGTGTGATGTGCTGTAGTAGTAGTAGTAGCTTGTGCAGCACGAGCGGTTTAGTAAAGGGCTTGTGTGTATGTTAGTTTTAAGAGAGAGAAGTATCAGCAATAAGTACTCACCACTGCTAACAATAAATATATTCTATTGAAAATAATTACTACAAGTTATTTGCAAGAATGTATAAACTTATTAATTTATTGTGGAAACAAGTTAGATTGATTTTACTTAAGATATAACTAGCTAGAATAAACTCTTATGTTTTAACTTATAACCGGCACTGATGTTTACTGGTAGAATGTCAAGTTTAGACTGTTCTTGTTTGAAAGCAGAATGCAGGCTGTCTAAAGAATGCCTTCTCTTGTTACTAAAGATCTTCCGCTGTGAGAAGCGATGAAAAGACAAGGCTACCAAAGTTTTGTGAACTCCAAAAGACAAAGCTAACCAAATTCAATGAACTTTTCTGTCATGGTGGTCTTCTACCTGAATAGTCCCTTTTGCCAGCGAATGTTAGATTTTCTACATAATTTCAAATAAAATATATTTTTATATTTCTATGTGTTGTAGTAGTGGTAGTTTGTGGCGTGAGCGGTTTGGTAGAGGGCTTGTGAGTATACACATATGTTCAAGAGAGAAGTATCAGAAATAATCAAGAGATCACACTGTTTTTAAAATAGATATATTCTCTAAGTGAATTTAGGTACTTTTCAATAACACAATAATATGCTTATTAATATAGAGAAACTAGCTAGAATAAACTCTTATGTTTTAACTTATAACCGGCACTGATGTTTACTGGTAGAATGTCAAGTTTAGACTGTTCTTGTTTGAAAGCAGAATGCAGACTGTCTAAAGAATGCCTTCTCTTGTTAGTAAAAATCTTCCCCTGTGAGAAGGGGTGAAAAGACAAAGCTAACCAAATTCAATGAACTTTCTGTCATGGTGGTCTTCTACCTGAATAGTCCCTTTTGCCAGCGAATGTTACATTTTCTTCATAATTTCAAATAAAATATGTTTTTATATTTCTTTCTTCCACTACCATACACTCAGTTGATACACACATATTTACTCTGTGCAGTCTATTACACTGTTCGACGAGAACATCCTGATGTGGGCGAACGCCCGAAAACCGGTCGATGTCCACTAAAAAGAAGCAGTCTATCACGGAAAATGTCTCTGATGCTTTCCAACTCTGCGGAATCAACCACAACAAATATTCTGCAAAGTCGCACTTCCGGGTAACCAATTTTTTCTATAAATTTGGAATGCTAGCAATTCTCTTAATAGACCTTAAAATTATTATAGATTGTAAGCATCATACTGAAGTGGCAATTTGGAGGAAATATTTACGTTGCTTATTTCCCGGAAAACACCCCAGAAAATCCATTTCCCTGAAAAGAAAATATTCAGCAAAATAAAAATTACGGGAGATGGATTTTGCTGAAAATCTGCTTATCAGATGTGATTAGTATTAAGGTATATATATGGAATTTTAAGTCTCAGCTTCCTCACGAGTTTCCGTTTTTGAAATATTTTGATCGCACTCACATACAGACACACAAACTTTTTTTGGTTAAAATAATTTATAAGATCGCAATTCTTGCTCTTACATCAAAAAGAGAAAATAAAGATACCTAATATGATTAAGTTTCACATACTTATAACTTGCACATATTTCAAATAAGCTTTTTTTTTTTTTTTTAACTTTTTATTTGTCATTTACAACTGTACAATGGTACAATAAGTAAATACGGTAAGGGTGGTAAATGGCGTGAGTGGCTTGAATGGTGATCATCCAGTGATGATCTCCATTAGTCAACAAGGTGATCGCGAGGCCAACGACGCCTCAGTCGCCTTCGGGGGTTGGAAGGAAGTGTGGTTGAGGATAAGTTAGCTGCTAATGGATTAGGATGTGTTGATAAGTTTTTGTGAAATCTATTGTAACGTGTTTTAGTAAGTTCGGATATAAAAGGAATTTTGAGATCTTTATGTATAGTTAGGTTACTGACATAGAATGGAGCGTTTACAATGCGGCGGAGGATTTTAGATTGAAGAGTTTGTAATCGGTTGATATTAGATCGTTTAGCTGAACCGTAAAGTTCAAGTCCGTAAGTCCATATAGGTGCTAGGAGGGATAGATACAGTCGTCTTTTATTATGAAGTGTTAGTTTTGATCGGTGATCAAGTAGTCTGGCTAGAAGCTTATATCTTTTGTTTAATTCTATTCGTTTAAGTCGTGTATGAGGGTTCCAGGTGAGTCTCTTGTCGAGGTGTAGTCCCAGGTACCGCACATGGTCGGCTGAAGGAATAGGAGAATTATGTAAGTAGACAGGGGCAAGAGTTTTCCGTTTCAGTGTAAAGACTATGTATTTTGATTTATGTGGATTAATTTTTATTCGCCATTTTTGCAGCCAAGGTTCTAGTGAATTTAGATGTGATTGTAGAGAGCGGACAGAGAGCGTGGGATCATTGTGTGTGGAGAGAATTGCAGTGTCGTCAGCAAAGGTGTATATAGAAGTAGAGGGAAGTGTAGGTAAGTCGGATGTGTAGATTGAATAAAGTAGTGGGGCTAAGACACTGCCTTGAGGTACTCCAGCAAGAATAGGATGTATAGAGGATTCGGAAGTGCCTTCAATTATCTGGAAGAAGCGTTCGGAAAGATAGGATTTGAGAATGAGGTAATAAGTGCTAGGTAGAATTCGCCTGAGTTTTAATAGAAGACCTTCGTGCCATACACGATCGAAGGCCTGTGAAATGTCTAAAAACACTCCAGCGCAAAACTCCTTGCGTTCAAGTGAAGTGGCGATGGTGTCTACTACTCGGTGAGCCTGCTGTATTGTAGAGTGGCGGCTGCGGAAACCAAATTGGTGGTTTGGTAGTACTTTCAGAGTCTCTACAATTTCTAGAAGACGCGAAAGAAGGAGTCTCTCAAATATTTTCCCTAGGATCGGAAGGAGGCTAATAGGACGGTAGGAAGAAGGCTGATGAGTTGGCTTTTTGGGTTTAGGTATCATTTTAATATTAGAGAATTTCCAAAGAATGGGATAATAAGTAGTTCGTAGTATTGAATTATATATGGTAGTGAGGAAGACTATAGCTTTTTTAGGTAGTTGGTGAAGAACTTGGGCTGTTATTAGATCGTATCCTGGGCTCTTATTTTTAGGAAGGTTGTTAATGGTCTGTTTGACTTGAGTGGGGTTAAATGCTTTAGGAGGAAGAGAAAGAGGTAAAGGTGCGCCTAGTTCTGTGTTAACTTCTGTAATGTGTTGTAAGTCGTAAATGTCAGGGTGTGGGATGAAGACAGAGGATAGGTGGGCTGCAAATAATTCTGCTTTTTCTTGGGCTGATTTGGCCCAAGCACCGTCAGTAGAACGAAGAGGTAAAGAGGTATGTTGGAATTTTAAAATTCGTCTAGTTGCCGTCCAAAGTGAGTTGTCGTCAGTGGTCAGTGATTTTGTATATTGGACATATTGATTATTGTAGTATTCGTGGAGTACACCTAACCTTAAAGTGTAAATAAATTTTTTTTGACATTTAAATAATTATAAACTAATTTAGAGACCGTTGTAATTATTATGATTGTATATATTTTCTATGTTTATTGTTTAGTTTTATTCCAAATACTGTGAGTTCGTGTAAATTTATATATATATATATATACAAAAATCTCTTCTCTCTGTACATTAATCTCGTCACTATTAAAAAGTAACCTCCTCATCCATAAACTTTAATTTTCTCTGTGCTGTTTACTATCACTATGATGAATCTTAATGATACAACCTATGCCACTTCCTCAACAGATAATGAATCCACATCCTCAGTTACCTCAAAACCAACAAAAAGGAAACCGAATTCCCAGAACTATACACCACCCAAAAGCAAAAAGAAAAGTGCTCGCACAAGCGGAAACCAACCATTATCACTCGACACCAAACAACTACCCAACTTATTTTCAGAACAAAATAGCACACTTCAAACGTCTACGGAGAATACAGTAGTAGCTCCAGATATACTTACCTACAACCCATTCTCTCCCCTCGCCATCCACAATGACATGGAAACCACAACACCATCAGAGCCACCGCGAACCCCAAAACCACCCCCCATTTATCTAAAAAATGTCACAAAATATGTAGAATTATGCAAAGCCCTCACACAGTTAACCGGACCAAACAACTTTACATGCAAAGCCCGAGCAACAGACCTTATTATTAACCCTAAAACTGTGGATGGCTACAGGAACATCATCCACTACCTTAAGGGAAAGAACGCAGACTATCACACATACCAGCTACAACAAGAAAAAGCATATCGCATTGTCATTAGACATCTGCATCAAAGTACTCCCATTGATTTCATTAAACAAGAACTGTCGGAACTCGGACATGTGGCCCGCAACATCACGCCGGTGATTCATCCAATCACTAAACAGACACTGCCTCTTTTCTTCGTTGATCTTGAACCTAACAGTAATAACAAGGAAGTATTTGACATAGAGCTACTATGCTACACGAAAATAAAAATAGAAGAACCACATAAGCAGCGCTTCATAGTTCAGTGCAAGAGATGCCAGGAATATGGCCACACAAAAAGTTATTGTCAACACCGACCACGTTGTGTCAAATGTGCCGGAGACCATCTCACAAAAGACTGCAGTAAACCAAGTGCAACCCCACCCACTTGTGCATTATGTAATAACCAACATAGTGCTAGCTACAAAGGGTGCATAGTTTATAGAGAACTACAACGCTCCAGAAAAAGACCTAGTGTATTACCAGTGTACAATCATCCGTCTGCAATCAATAGAGCCAAAGATGAAAACACTGCCAGTCAACAACCTACAGCGTCTTCAAGATATCTCCCAACATCACCGCACCAAGACACCCTAGCAGCCAACAACAATCATCTGACCTATGCCCGGGTGGTCGCGGGGACGCCGCCGCCTCAGAGACTCCTTCAACCTTCCACATCTGATGTCGCTAATGTATTAAACTCTTTCCTCTCAGATTTCAAAAGCCTCCTTACACCGCTCATAACACTCCTCACCACAGTAGTCAACACTTTACTTCCTCGCCTTACTCCTTAATGCCTCTCACACAATTCTCTCTCACCATACTGTTATGGAATGCGAACGGACTGACTAACCACAGACAAGAATTAAATATCCTACTACATGAAAGACGAATCGACATTGCCCTCATAACAGAGACACACTTCACAGAGAAAACACGTTTCTTTATCATTGACTATAAAATCTACCGCACTGATCATCCTGATGGTACCGCACATGGCGGTTCCGCTATCCTTATAAGAAATTCTTTAACTCATGTCCTTATTCCAAGCAACGCTACTTACTCTCTACAACCCACTCTTATCTCTCTTCAAAGTGAACCCTTTAATTATACCATAGCTGCAGTGTATTGCCCTCCAAATCAAACAATATATCAAAATCAATTTTTATCCTTCTTTCAATCTTTAGGCTCTCGATTCATAAGCGGTGGTGATTACAACGCGAAACACCCTCGCTAGGGAAGTCGAGTGGCGAACCCAAGAGGACGTGTCCTTTATAATGCTCTCTCTCAAACTAACTTCTATATCGCTCCTTCTCAACCAACCTACTGGCCTGCTGCTTTAAACAAACGTCCTGACCTTCTTGACTTTTTCATCTGCTCTAACATTTCATCCCTCCATACTGACGCATTTACCTTAGATGACCTATCATCTGACCACAGTCCAGTTATACTTACAATAGACATACACCCTAAACGCTCCCCTTCCAGGCCAACACTAATCAACGGACCGATTGACTGGGACTCCTTTAGGGATTTACTCGAACAAAAAATTAATCTTCAGACGTCTCTCAAAACACCTCAACAAGTAGACGATGCAGTCTACAACTTTACAACTGCTATACAACAAAACATAAGGCAAGCGACGACAAACTGTACAACTACACAAACTAGACGAATACCAAACAAATAAGCTTAAAAAGATTTTCATAAAACCATATGTGTGATTTATATATATTATACAATTTCTAAACATAAAGTTTTACTACATTCAATAAGTTTAACCAAAGCCCGAGATATTAAGTTTAATACAAATCCTATATTGTTCAAATTTTAAATATTCTCTCTGGTTTTGTTCGCTTGTTTTATTTTCTTTGTTCACATAACTTTCTCTTTAAAATGAATTAAACTTATTTTGTGAGAAACTTTATGGGGAAAATTTTTGAGTTTGTTTGAGAAATTTTACAATAAGTATGATTATACTTAACTTTATTGAAACTTCTAGAATATTGTTTTTCCAGAAAAACAGCGTAATGAACCTGATTTGAAAAGGGGAAACTTTATATTTTTCCAATTGATACTGATTTATATAGGTTACTTTTATTTTAACTTATTTCTTATCTGTTTCTATAAAAAAAAATTAAACGATTTATTCTTAAATAAATTCGTTGTTTTGAAATTGCCTGCCGAAGAATTCTTGTAAAAAGAGCTCCTGTTCTTACTATATATGCGATAGCATTGTAGTAAGTTGTATGTATGCCTTTCTATAAAAGGCTAATTCCCCCACTGATACAGAATCTTCCGATTGATATACATTGCTTTATTTTCTTTGTTTTTAATTTTATTTATTAATAATAACCAGCAAGTTTGGAATAGATTAAATAAATATGTGGAAGTATAGACTTAATTTATTTTTCTTTAGAATATAGTGTTTTTATTGGTAACCATTGCTTTTTCATGTAGGGTAATAGTAAACCAATAGTAAGAAAGTCGGATCGCTAGCAGCTGTTGCATTCGATCTGTTGAATGGATCAGCTGTGGCGGTGATATTTTAAATTAGAATATTAGATTTGATATTAGACTGCTGAGATCTAGTAATAAAAGAATTATTGAGTTCTTTCATGAAAATATAGTTATGAGATTTTAAGGGGAACGTCCTATTTTCTGAATGGTGGAATTTTCGGATTAAAAAACTTTTCATTTTCTTTGAACTTCAGCTTTGAAGTTTTCATAGTAAAAATTCTTTAAATCCTTTTTTGGACTTTATAATTCTTTATGGAGATTTCTCGTAATCAATTCTCATCGTACACTGTTAACAAATCATGCGAATGATTTTATATACGATTTTCTTCTTCTTTTTTTTTGCAATTATTACAATTCTAATTGATGAATTTCCTTCAGCTTGGAATTTGTACTAACTGTCTAATTAACCTTCTTTCGTGCAAGGATTCAGTGTTCAATTCCCTTCAGGGTGATGTCGGTGTTGACTCAAGATCGTGAGAGAAAGTGGGGAGCTACAGCTTGCCAGCTAACAACGTACCAAAGACCGGAACTAAAATTGCGACGGAACCTGCGGTATGCTTACCAACCCAACCTCTCTCCCCACCATAAAAATCGCCGTCAGGCAAGCTTTGGCTCTTCATGGGCTGTTACACCATGGGGCTTTAGGGTTAGGTTTTTAATTAGCCTTAATGTTATGCAATATAGGTGGAGGGTATAATGGGTATGAGATGGAGAGAATTGGGCTTGAAAGATAAATAAACTGGAAATAATGCTGAACATTGTCTAATCAGAAAGTAACACAAACTGCCTGGACTTTACACGAATATATAAAATGGTAGTGAGAGATTTAGTGTGAGTAAAGAGAAAGGTTGTTGACGCGTTGTAATTGCTGTATAAACTGTTGAAGGACTGTCGCCTGTATGGCTAACGCAGCTTATTTAAACAGAGTTTCCCACTCTAGTTTGGCCTAAGCAGTGAGACTCTCTCTCTGCTCGGATCCCTTCTGCAGCGAAAACAAAAATTACAAATTATTTAATGATAAAAGCTACTTGCATTGTAATGGATGCCAGAAATTATATCTAGAAATATATTTTATTTGAGGAAAATCATTATTTGAAGGATATTCTAACATTTGCTGGCGAAAGGATAAAACCAAGGTAGAAGACCACCGTTACAGAAGAGTTCATAGAACTTAGTCACCTTTGTCTTTTTGCTCCTTCTCACAGGGGAGGATTTGAACTTTTAAGAGGGACAGTCTAAATTCTGCTTTAAAACAGACAGTCTGAATTAGACTTTGAACCAGAACATTAGTATCAGGAATCGCTCACTTAACTCCAGTGCCAGTTATCAGAGTTTGACATTTATTCTAGCTAAATAATTGATTTAATAAGCATATTATTGTGATATTGAAAAATATTTAAATTTCTCTAAAGGAATATATTTAATTTAATCTAGCAGTGTTTTCTTAATTATTTCTTATTACTTCTCTTCTCTTTAAACTTACACACAAGCGCTTTACAATACCGCTCGTGCTACAATACTTATAAACATACATCACACCAACACCACTATGTGACAAAGTGGTAATGTCAAGCAGCGTTTATATGAAGTCCGAAAAATACCTGAGCCACGCAATATAGACTTAACTAATACAATCTTCCTAAAATCACTTTTTTGGGGGGGAGGAGAAAAAATCGAAATAAAGAATAGGATTATTTAAGCACAATAATTAGGATTTCGAAAAATCAATGTCATCAAACCTTTCAAGCTTGATGCTGCTTCAACTTTAACAAAATAAATAAAATATATATTAACTTTTAATTAAGAAAACCAATTATCATCAAACTTAGATTTTTATCCGTGCTTTTGATTGAACTTCAGTTATATTAGCAGGATTTGGTAGTTGGTGAAATTATGAGCACATTATTTGCACTTCAAAAAGAAGCAAATAAAAATGAAAAAGATTTTATAGGAAGTATACGCAGTAAATTTATAAAAATTAGTCCTATGATGGGCATAATTTAAAAAAAGAAGAGTGTAAGAAACTCGAAAGTATATTTTCCAAGAAAAATCATGAAAGGCATAAAAATATAGCTGTTTGTTTTTGTGATTTTGACCAAAACATTGGAATGTGGTAGATTAGAAGCGGGGGTGGGCAAGCCTCATTCCACTGCGACCTGCAAATCGAGATCTATTGTGGATCCCCTTAAATTATAGCACAACCCCTAGCTTTGCCCTCCTGATCAATCCTAGCAATGAAGAATGTGCGCCGGGGTTTCTTCCTCTACCTTGCAGAATCGGCATACCGCACTATCCATAAGTTGTAGGTGGTGCATGTGTCTGTTCAGCCTACAATGCCCTGTTAGTAGACCCACAATTAACCTTATATCCCTTCGGGTCTGGCTCAGTAGGTCTCTGGTAAATTTAGGCAAATGTCTTTTGATGAAGAGCTTTGCCTGCCTCTGTCCTGGTGTTCTCTCCCACCAACGCAGATGCTGTTCTTCTATCCAATCCCTGATAGAAGTTTGAATGAGGCTCCTGGACAAGCCGCAGAAGGGTTCGGGGCCTATAAAGGTATCCTGCAAACCCTCCCTCGCTCCCTCCCATCCGCCCTCTCATTGCCCAGAAACGCATGTCCCGGCATCCAGGCGAGTGTCAGTTTATTCCGAGTACCCACCTCGG